>JAZGTJ010011303.1:0-15000 GCA_036877575.1 Botia almorhae
TGTGCTGGGTTTATGTGTGTGCAGTACCTGTGGTTCAGGTGTGCTGGGTTTATGTGTGTGCAGTACCTGTGGTTCAGGTGTGCTGGGTTTATGTGTGTGCAGTTCCTGTGGTTCAGGTGTGCTGGGTTTATGTGTGTGCAGTACCTGTGGTTCAGGTGTGCTGGGTTTATGTGTGTAGTACCTGTGGTTCAGGTTTGCTGGGTCTCCGCTCTATGCTGTAGTACTTGCAAGGGTTCCACTGCACCAGTGGAGGATTCTGGGTTGGCTGTGGCCCATTAGGAACACTCAGATGCATCACCATGACACCAGGCCCTGTAGGTGGGACCCCTACAACACATCAAAATAAATGTGTCATACAAACACTGTAGAGTACTGTGTTGGTCATATGAAGAATACACGACTAATTCACCAACTGATTGCTGATTTATTTGTTATATTGTTAGCTCAGATACATACGGTACATAAAAGGAAAGTTTCTGGACTAAATCTTGCATGGTAAAGTGGCACAGGACTCCTAATGCTGAAGTTATACACTGATGTTTTATAGGGCATGTTTAGCTACTGTGCAGCTGAACAGGTAAAACACAGAGAGTATATTGTTCTGTGTACCTGAATACTGTTGTATGGGTTGAGGGCTGCAGGGCGAGGCCGACTGACTCATCTGGTACTGATCTGAACTGGGTGGCTGCAGGTAACTGACAGACGGGCTGAAACACACACACACACACACACACACACACAAAGTCAGCTGAGATCTACTCTACTCTGCCATAAGAAAGCAGAGGTGTGTGTACCTTGTGCTATTCTGTTGTGTAGGTGTCAGGACACTGTAATAGACAGGAAGTGCCGTGGCTGTTGGCATGGCGCCCTGAACTGATTGACTCACTGGAACCATCACAGGCTGCTGATACTGCTGCTGGACCACAGACGGACTCTCATTGGCTACAGGCACCTGAGGAGAGCAAAGAGATGATGTCACACACACGTGCCTGAGGGGAGCACACAGATGATGTCACACACACCTTTGAGGGGAGCACACACAGAAGAGAGACGCAAATACCTGATAGGAGGGCATTGGCGGGTACTGGACCATCATCCCGGGTATCTGTCCATTTATTCCTGTGTGCTGTGGGTTCATCACACCGGCACTCTGTGGTTGCTGTACTCCCATCATGCTCTGGTACGCAGGCTGCTGATTGGTCATGATCGGCTGCAGAGAAACTAAGTGTGCAAATAAACATCATCAGACCTCATTTACTCACTGTCATTTATTCATTCAGGATCAGAAAGCATTGTTTGATCAGCTCTGTTTCATGATCCACTAAATTGACCAAAGTCTGTTCTCAAACACACGCGCACACACACGCACACGCACGCACGCATGCGCACGCGCACACACGCACACACACAAACACACTTCTGTGCTGTCTTTGATTTGTTTTGGGCTTGTCAAGTCAAAAGTTTAGCTTAACACTTCTGGAGACCCCTGAGGAAGTATTGTTCCTCACAGAGGTCCACACTCACACAGCGTCTGTAGTCAACAGCGTCTCAAGCTTTGATAAGCTTGACATCGTTTTTATTGATCCACAGTAGAAGAGTGTTGATAGAGAGACATGAGACTGACCGGAGGGCTGAGGTGGGGGTGGCAGAGGCTGAGTGCGCGGCGTGGGGTACGACATCTGATGAGACATGGGGCGGTACTGCTGTTCTCCTGTGGAATAATACTGCACCTGAATCTGAGAGCAGAGAGAAGATCACAGACACATACTTCACATCATTATCTCAGGTACCTCCTGCACACTGCTCACACACACAGACTGCTCACACTCCATTAGCAGGCTGATAAAGAACACCTGGTTAAGAATATTCTGTACTGCTGATATTACACAGCTACATTTTAGAGACTATAATTCACTGCTCAAAACCTCAAACAAAGTACTTTATATTATTCATAGATGAAATAATAGAACAGTGTTCATTTCTGAAAACAGCAAAGAATTAAACACAAAGGAATTTTTTTAACTTGATAGATGCTAACCAAAGAATATAATTATTCATAATAAACAAGACTAATATACACACTTCCACATCACGTAAGAATTAAGTTAGAAAGACCTATAAAGATGATTCCAACTGAGAAGTTTGCTTGGATGAACAACATTCAAAGGTATTTTACTAAACTGCCCCACATTCCTCGTTCTCACCTCATTCTCACACGTACTGCTTAAAGACCGCCACATATCAAACACTTAAACTCTGACATCACACACTAACTAAACTTGTCTATCACTGCTGTGCCAACTTCCAGTTTCTTTCTTTGGGTTAGGGTTAGACAGAGAGTCTGGTAACAGTTGCCATTATCACCTCAGTTTACACAGGAAACTACAGTTGCCATTATCACCTCAGTTTACACAGGAAACTACAGTTGCCATTATCACCTCAGTTAACACAGGAAACTACAGTTGCCATTATCACCTCAGTTTACACAGGAAACTACAGTTGTCATTATCACCTCAGTTAACACAGGAAACTACAGTTGTCATTATCACCTCAGTTAACACAGGAAACTACAGTTGCCATTATCACCTCAGTTTACACAGGAAACTACAGTTGCCATTATCACCTCAGTTTACACAGGAAACTACAGTTGCCATTATCACCTCAGTTAACACAGGAAACTACAGTTGCCATTATCACCTCAGTTAACACAGGAAACTACAGTTGCCATTATCACCTCAGGATTGTAGAGGAAACATTTTGTGATCACAGATTGGAATATCACTGATTTTTTTGTAGTTAATGTGCTAATCATTGCACATACAATTAATCTTTCCTTTTCCAGTCCAGCTAAAAAAATGGAAGATTTTAAAAAGATTTTTCAGAGTACAGCAACACAACAATTGTTAAACATTTATCCTGGTTCATGTTGGACTTGTCTGTCTAACCACAGTAGACCCTGTGCACCTTCCTATTTTTGTTTAGTTTTTTTTGCCGTGTTGCTCACCCACAGTAAACAAACCTCATTTGTGAGGTTCACAACCTCACTTAACACAGCTGTATATTCAGGGTGTATATTTAGCATGTTTTAATGATCACATGGGTGTGTTAAGCTGTTTTACCTGCTGAGGGGGGGCAGGGGGTTGCATGTAGCCCTGAGCAGGCGGCGTTGTCTGCAGTATGGGCTGTGTGGGAGGGGGCGGGGCCGGAGAAAGGTGTTGGTGTTGGGCAGCAGGCTGGTAACCAGAAGGTGGTGGGGGCATGATGTAGCTGGCCTGTGGTGGGGGATGCTGGGAAAGCACAGCAGGCGGAGGCTGGTACAGGCCGGGTGGCTCAAGGGCCTCACTGGATCCCTGACGACTGACAGACATTTGCCCGAAACCTGGAGTTAACTCATCTCCCTTAGAGAGAGAAAGAGAGAAAGAGAGAGCGAAATTCAAATGCTCTCTAGCAGCACATTACAGCCGTAAGTAAAAAAATATTAAAACACATATATATATAATATAAAGAACACTGATCAAAGAAATAGATATTATAAGATATTAGCTACAACATCCCGTGAAAGAGAAAGAGAGATAGAGAGTCAGCAGGCAGAGGTCAAAAGCAGGTAAGGACTGAGGTAACAGAAAGGGGAACCAGTGTAATACTGTAGTACCATGTTGTACTGCTGGGAGGGAGAAACAGGCAAGACGACCTGAGGACACGAGGGGTTTGAAAAAGACACAGCCGCCACAGACGGCTGCAGAGTCGCCACTGGCTGCAGAGGGAGAATGAGACAGAAAGAGAGAAGATAAGAGACATTTAGCAGAAAGAATTTGGAAAGAAGGAAGCGAGTGAGTTTAAGGGGAGTGACATTACAGAAGAATAAAAATAAAAGATCAATTGATCCTTAACACGGTTAATTGTACATTGGAAACACAACACACTAACAGAAAATAAACTGCTGAATAAACGGCTCTTTTTGTCTATACTGGCCATTCTTAAACAGTTTAAGCTTTAAATATCGTCAAACATAAGCTGATAATTTAATAAGAGTAAAAAATCATGACAACCAACATGAGTGTGAGGGTTAGGTTTATGGGGAGAGTTAGGTTTGGGGGATAGAAAACATCATTAGCCTGATATAAAATCAGAATGATACAAACGTGTGTGTGTGTGTGCTGCACTCACCTGAGGAGGCATGTGATTGTGTCCACTGATGCCGTGCTGTGTGTGAGCGTGTGTGTGAGGCGGGGTGGGCAGCAGGGCAGTCTGTGGGGCCGGAGCAGGCGGCTGGCTCTGGGGTGCAGCGGCAGGGCAGTTGGAGGGACATGACAGGAGGCCACGACTCTGCTGGAGGTGCTGTACTGGTGCACTAACATCTGGAGTTACTGTAGGAAGACCTGTGAGATACAGACACAGATACATCTGATTTTCCCCATCTGAATACCTGTGGTGGAGAATTCACACCTCCTCAATTCCAAATCAACCTGGAATTCAAATGATTTCTGGGATTGAATTTACTCAACATGTGACTACACAAACAGTAGTAATACAAAAAACAGATCTGCTTGACTCTATGGAGGCACCTCTGAATAATTCTGCAAGCCACTATTAACATAACCGCTGTGATTTTAATGTTATGATCTCAGACATGCAGGCGTGACCTCTGACCTGTGCGTGAGCCTCTGGTGCTGCCCTGCGACCCTCTGCTGCCCAGACTGTCTCCTCTGGTGAGAATGGAGATCCCACTGAAGCTGCTGGCTTTGGTCACTGGAGGTCTTAGCATTCGGTTGGAGCTGTCAGAGTCAGTGCTGCTCCAAGGACGAGGCTCCAGGCTCTTCATGTCACTGTCTGTGCTGCTCTGACGACTGCTGGATGCCCGGCTGGAGCTCTCCCTGTTTCCTCTGTACAGGAGTGAGAGGAGGACAGAAGACCTGTCAAAAGCATTCTGATTGAAGGACACACATGTGCGCACACACATGAACCCACACGTGTGATCACACTCATACACAAGCCCACACATACAAATACATACACACACGCCCACTGTGTGTATAACTTTCTGTGTGCACACAATGTTAACTTACAGAAGTTGGTTTGATTAAACGTAGAAAGAAACAATGGCAATAGAGTTGCTGCTAGTATGGTACAGCGGGAAACGTGTATTCGTGTACTGTGCGCACGTCAAAAGTTAAATCAAATTCAATTCTAAGCGTGTCATGTAAATATGCACATCAACCCAATTACTTGATTCAGCATTGATGTAACCACTGCACTCGGATTCATCTGATTTATTTAAATCTGATTGAAACAAAAAGTGTCCATGTAAACACAGCTAAAATTCTACCAAACCTTGTTAATTTGGTAATGCCCTTAGTAACCAATTATTCAATTTCACCATTTATCACAAAACCCTACAGACACTCCCTCTGATATCTGACTATCATGTGCATCTAACCTCTCATATTCCACAAGCAACAGTTCCTCAGTCATGTCATATAAACCACAGAAATCAATGAATGCTATAGAAACAATATATATGCTTTTAACGCAATAGTATTGTGTGTGGGAACAACAATCTATCAATCCAAAATTTGCCAAATCCTCTATATCCAAAATAAATGTGACCGTACAGTTACAGTAATCTTTACAACAGAGGCTATTTACACCAGCAAAAATAAACAAAATTCTCCTGCAGATGTTGTTGTCCTCTGCAGTTTATATATATATATATATATATGCGTGTGTGTGTGTGTTTTCTGCAGTCTGTGTGTGTGTGTGTGTCTGTGTTCTCTGCAGTCTGTGTGTATCTGTTAGTTACCATGAAATCAAAATATACTATTCTATTCTATACTATTCTTATTTTTTATGAAATATTGCAGTGTTTATGCAGTATATTACATATGATTTATCCATGTACATCATTGTTTTATTAAAATGTAAATGCCCCTGTCATCTTTTATCAAAATCTGAAACTGTTTTTTTTTCCCTCTGGCAGACCTTCTCTGATGTCAGTCTGACAGATTGGGTGGAGCCAGAATATAATCACTAATCACTTTTCCTCCAAAAGTAACTTTTCTATAGTCAATCATTTCCCAGTGGGAAAAAACAAGCCATGTACTCCATTATTCCATTTAATAATGACTTAATGATAAATGTTTGATTTTAACAGAACAGAACAGAACATCTCTTCTCCTGGGCCCAGGAACACCATCACACATTTAACACACATAGAACATGCTCAAAACACACAAAACTAGTACCAATCTGTTCACAGGCAACATGGAAAAACTACACAAGCACATTGACCGACAAATCAGAAACATCTTTTTGTGTAACCATCAACAGGTAGGGTGGGGCGGTATGGGGTGTGTATAGAATGTGCAACACCAGAAATGTGTTGACAGTGGAGTGTGCTGTAGTGTTTACTGTGATAAACCCATACAGCTGTCAGTAGAAATGACTGAGAAACAAAAAAGCAAACCAACCAAGACATAAAACAAAGGTCACAGATTCATCTGTTGGGAATCCCATTTCACAGCCATTACCATCCAAATAAATATAAATAAAACCTGCTTTGGTGTAAAGTATTTCATGAAAATGTAAACATAACCATAATGCCATAATCTAACCATAACGTAAATGTTACTGTAATATAAAATGTCATAGCACCCAACCTAAGCAGCTGAGCACACACACACACACACCAAAATGCAGCTCATATCAGAGGATGAGTGATGGTTTGTCTATATTCAGAGATAGAGGCCGTACGGCTGCCATGCATGGGCTCTATCAATCCCCAAAAATGCACTGAGCCAACGCAAAGCCACACATGGCAATCATGGAGAAGAGCATGGCAACACACAGCAGAGGAAGTACCTAAATATCTGCCTCTTTTGGGAGGATGAATAGCAGCCTTCAGTGGACAGTCTGCAGATCATAGTGGAGAACACAGTGGCTGTGGGTTATAGGAAGTGTGTGTGGGGTTGGGTCTAGAGCATTAGAAACAATTCTCTTCTAAAAGATGAGTTTCTTCACTGTTGTTAAACAGTGTTGTTTGATGATCTTCAGTTTGCATTAAAAACATTGGATTTATGGTATTCAGACTAATGAATCATGTAAAAAGAAAATTATTTGAAAAACTCGAACTTACATAAAGTAACCTGGTATTACCATGGTACAGGCATGCAGCAGACATTAACACCACTGTCATGACTGATTACTGTATTGACATATAACAATATCATGGTAATCCCATGGTAAAACATGGCAAAAGCATTATCATATAACCTCTCTCACAAACATTGAGAAATGCTTTGTTTGCAAGTGTATCAGCAGACTGGTGGGTAAAAAACATCCAAAGAAAGGTTTTTACTGGTGAATAATATTATGTGTATATCACAGTTTTAGTTGTTTTGTGAAGCAAATGATGATGGTGTTTTGAAGGCCAGTTACAGGACACAGATTCAGTGAAACTGTCTCACCTGCTATCATTCACATATCCGTTCTGAGAGAACTGTGAAGAAAAGAAACACAGCTGTCAGTTTGTAAGATCAACTCCATCATCACACCTCTACTGACACAGCAGGACGGAAAATTGCAGCCTGACAAACAATCCAAATTATTGGAACAGTGACATCACAAAATCACATTAAAAAAAACTGAGGATAAAGTAACAATTAGTAAGTTTCTATCTTTATAAGAGATGATTCTGAAATATTAAGAACGGCTCAGTAAGCGCTTACTTCTCGTGCAAAAATGCGATCTCTGATGCGCTGGTACTCCTCCTCTCGCTCCTCGATAGATTTACTGCGACGGCCGTCCTGCAGAGGTACGCGAATCTGAGCGTGACAAACCAGATGAGCAAATGTGGCTGTTTATTTGACAGAATACCCAGCACACACAGAAGAGCGTGAGAGCTACAACACAAACCTGATTATCATCCTTATCCATGCTGGCATCATCTCGCTTCAGGATAAATTTCTTCTGGAAATCCATGTTGCGCTCATCTTTAATGTGCTCTGAAAACCTCTGCTCTGGTCTGAAACACACACACTTTACTGTGCAACTGTCTCACTACAGCAGATTCCTTCAGGATGGAGAAGAACGTCTTACATTCGTGTGTTGCTGGTCTTGTTGATAATGACTGCTTTGCCTGTCTGGTCCACGTTGTGGTCCATGCCGAAGTAAGCGGCGACGCGATGCAGCAGCATGCGATGATATGAGGTCATCTGGGGAAACTTCTTGTACTGATTACTACAGAAACATCAAAACGCTTTAGTGCACACACACGTGGCACCAGCAGAGAGACTCTCATCCACCTGCTGACTGTGCTGAAATTTTGACTAAGTTAGTTTAAACCAAGTAGTCACCAGTGGTTATAATCAGTGTGGAAGTACAGCTGGTAGAGTAATGGTGCTAGCAACAGGAAAACCCACATTTAACAAAGGCACTATTAAGTTGTTTTGGATAAAAGTGTAGGGCAGTTATACACAAGTATATCACTTAATCATGGTAAAATCTGTGAGAAACAAGGCCTTAGGAGGATTTTTGAAAGGAAGACAACAAATGTTTAATAAAAAGCTCAATAATTATTGATCAGTTCATGAGTGTAGCCGTATGCCATCTACAGCTGGTGAATAAATACAGAGCTGCTTTACAACTGTTGTAATCATAGGTCATCCACAGCAGAAACAGTTTCATTGTAATACTGCACATATTTGCAGGAAAGCTAGACTGGTACTGCAATGCCTCATGCTGCCAAAAGAGGGACCACACATTGTGTGTGGGTGATTTTTTTTAAACCATCTGGTGTGAGGGTGATTTTTTTTAAATCATCTGGTGTGAGGGTGATTTTTTTAAATCATCTGGTGTGAGGGTGATTTTTTTTAAATCATCTGGTGTGAGGGTGATTTTTTAAATCATCTGGTATGAGGGTGATTTTTTTTAAATCATCTGGTGTGAGGGTGATTTTTTTAAAGCATCTGGTGTGAGGGTGATTTAAATCATCTGGTATGAGGGTAATTTTTTAAATCATCTGGTGTGAGGGTGATATTTTTTAATCTTTTGCTGTGAGGGTGATATTTTTTAATCTTCTGGTGTGAGGGTGATTTTTTTAAAATCATCTGGTGTGAGGGTGATTTTTTTAAAGCATCTGGTGTGAGGGTGATTTTTTAAAGCATCTGGTGTGAAGGTAATTTTTTTAAAGCATCTGGTGTGAAGGTGATTTTTTTAAAGCATCTGGTGTGAGGGTGATTTTTTTTAAATCATCTGGTGTGAGGGTGATTTCTTAAAAGCATCTGGTGTGAGGGTGATTTAAAGCATCTGTGTGAGGGTGATTTTTTTTAAATCATCTGGCGTGAGGGTGATTTTTAATCTGCTTTTTTAAGATGTTGTGCTCTGAATCCTGATAGCAATGTTCAAGAAAGTTTAATAAGATATAACTTACTTTTCATCACTGATAAACTCCAGTATGTCCTGTTCCAATTTCAGCAACATCATTCGATCTCTGAAAGAGACAAAGTTCAAATAAAACAGACAGACACCCTGTTGCACTGCTGTATTAAAATAAATATTTTTTGTTACTTCACTCTTGAACTTAAAATAACTTAATACATTTACAAACATTTACAACTAAAACCTTACAGAGAACTCTCATAAAATCTTCTGTAGCACAAAAGATTTTGGCAATGTTACTTGATAAAGGATGCACACTTCAAAAATCCGTACACAATCTGGGGGGACTTAGCATATTAACTTCAAACATTAGGATTCTGGAGGCACTAACAGACTGTCAAAAGCAGCTAAGAATGTTCCGGAGACCAGCGGCCCGGGGTACCTGGGGTTGTTCTTCAATGTGTTCACCAGAAACTCATGCACATCAATCCCTGTAGAATCTGTGTATTCCTGACTCGAGTCTGAGAAAAAACACAAATCACATTAGATGTTGAGCTCCAGCAAAACACAGACAACCCTTGATGAGCCCTGAATCCCCTTGACTGCATGTCGTCAGACCTTCAGAAACTTTTACATCCAGACAGATTCCTCGTCTGGACTGCTGAAGTGAGGGTGCCTTACCGCGGGAAAGCATTTTGTGTGGAGGTTTGTCTTTCTCCCTCTCTTCGTTCTCATAAGAGTCTTTTAAGGACTTCTCTTCCTCTTTATCTGATGGACAGCTGATGTGGAGCTGAATAATGTCCTTCAGAGATCAAACACCACCAGATTAAATGTTAATTACAGTGTTAAGAAGTATGACCTCTTCATATGCAATTTAGTAACAGATCTGAACAATATTATTAATATGTTCTGATAATATTTAGACAATTAATATTTTAGAGTGGGTTAGGGCTAGCTAGAACAAATGTATATTCATTATAGAAATGCCCATTCCTTTTCCAGGTCTCAGCTGATGGACAGCTGGACACAAACATTTACCACCCTGGTGTTTGGTTTTACTGTAGTACTGTGTGTGTGTGTGGGAGAGAGACCTCACCTGTGATTCTGGAGGGCCATCAGTTGAGAACGGGCCCGAAGACTCCTCACAAACTGCTAGACTCCTCACCAGCTTCAATTTAGCATTAGACTAACACACCCATCAGACCAGATGAGAGGTACAGGAAAAAAACAGACACTCCAAAAAATAAATCAGATTGCTTCCTGTCAATATTGGGAATCAAATTGTATATGTGTGAGAGCGTTTGTGAATGCGAGTCTGTGTGTATGTTAGTGTATATGTGTGTTTACCTTGGCTCGTTTCTTACTGTGACCATGATTCAGACAGCGTCTCTGTGAGGACAAAAGAAAACATTGCCTGTCATAATAAGGACATTTAACTCGTTCAATAATAAATTTAGCATTAAACAAACAAAATGAAAAGAAAACTGGAGGAACAGATTTAAAATAAAAGGAGAAGAGCTCATTGGCAAGTGGAGTGAGAGGACCAACCAGACTCATGAGACAGACACATGTTTTAAAGTAGCGGTTCTCTACCATTTTCAAGCCCCTCCATTGTCAACCTCCAACTCATCATTTCTACCCAATACAATATTCTAGAGCTTGGCATTTCAGGAAAGACGTATATTCATAAAAAATGACTATACACAAAGAAAGAAATATCTTGATTTTTAGTTGCTTTACCTCTTTTTAATGCTTGTTTTGTCTTTAAGTCATTTTTAAGTAATCTTGAGGCCCCTTTAGAAGTTTTTTGAGGGCCCCTAATGGGCCCCAATGAAAAGCTACTTTATTATTGACAATTAACAGAGACTTTAATCAAGAGTTTAGGGTAATATTTATATGAATATAAAATCATACAGTCCCTTTCTAAAATTCACCATTTTTACAGCTAAATCCAATATTTCAAACTAAACGTTTTAAAGACAAAATATCCCACATATCCACATATCACAATATAATATGATAATAATTACCGCAGCTTTATTATACTATAGTACATTATATTATTAAATTCTATTGTCAGTGTTTTTTACTGAGATTAATAATTATTAATGAATGAAGTCAATGTTTCAAATGTTCACAATATGTTATTAGTCTCTCTCTCTCTCTCTCTCTCTCGCTCACACACAGGCAGTTTGCTTCAGTTCTGTAGGGCTGAAGTTCTGGGTTCTGTTACCTGTGCATCTTCGTCGGGTTCTGTACAGTCCGTGTTGGTGTCTTTAGCAGGCGTGAACAGGCTGCTTTTGCAGCGGGTGCTTAAGGGACCATCAGTGGGCAGGATGTCTCCCCCCTCCATGCCGCTTTGGAGGGGAGACCAATGACAGACTGCACGCTGAAGACAGCTAATCAGTGTCCAGTAAATGACATGAATCAGGCGGGAGATACTTTAATTAATAAAGAGATGTAAAAGTGAAGGAACAAACGTCCTGTAGTTTTAAAGCATAGTGCATTTTACCTCAATATTTGGAAAACATGAACAATATATGCATAACAAAAACCGGCAACATATGCATGGAAACAAAGACGAGCATAGTAATACATACCAGCCGATTACCGTGATAAAGGAAGAAAAATGACAAAGTGTTCACCTGCCAGATCTGGTGCTTTGGTGTGATGTGTGTGTGTGTGAGGGGGGGTGTTTGAAGTGCTTCTATAGATGGGATGAGGGTGGGGGGCTCATCATGGTGTTTTCAGAATGGCTGCATCCTCACAGCACCTGCTGGAGAGAACACCACATGTCTGCAGTCAGTATGTGCGGTTCCTGGTTTGATCTGTGGTGCGGTACTAACTTATTACTGCACAGTATTCCACAGTGCTGCCTATTTAAAACAAGACATAATTTACATGAAACATCATAAGACCTCATGACATTGTTTAATTCAGTAAATGCCGTTATTTCAGTTATTTCATTATGTAGTTCTTTTGCATTGTAAATTCAGTTTTGTGCCTGACAGTTGTTTATTACTGTCCAGTCATTATTTGACTGGACTGTTAAAAACTCCTGACAGTCCAGTCAAATAATGAACCAGAAAAGAGATTGATATTCTAGTTGAGTGGAACAGTATATTAACCAGTGTGCTGTGGTTACATACGACACATTTTGGCAAATACAGTCAAAACTGAATTCAAAAACATGGGACCTATAAAACTGATTTGTGTCAAACTGAATTGATCTGATCATTAATACCCACAGAATGATAATCAAAACACTTACACATAAAAAACAGATTTTTGCCATACAGCGACATTACATATGTTTTCTGATCAGTTTACCCTGTTAAAACAGACAAACATACGCAAAAATGCTTTCAAGATCAAGCAAGTCAAACTGCATGACATGAGAAAGAATTTCCAACACATGGAGGAAATTCCAACACTGACGTCATACTGCAGAAAGAAAAACCAGACAGATGGAGAGAGAGAGAGAGAGAGAGAGAGAGCAAGCGCTTGAACTGCTGGGATTCCCGACTGCAGAAAAGACGTCATTAGGATCACATGACATAACACTAGCCAATCAGCGTAACAGAACAGGGAATGAAACCACTGAGATGTTGAAAACATGAATCCCTACTTTACCTGCAGTGTTTCATAAGACTGTGTGTGTGTGTGTGTGTGTGTGTGTGTGTGTGTGGGTGGTAACTTATGCTCAGATCACTGTACTGCAGGGAAAGTGCGTCACTAAAGGATTCCCTGTTTAAAATAGCTAATACAAACACAGATTGTGTGTCTAACTTATTGTGAAACCGCCTGTACACACAGACTGATGGAGCAGCGAGGAACCAGACAGGAGAGGAGACAGCAGCAGAGGAGAGTGAGTGAGGAGGAAGGGATGGAGCCCATGGGGAGGAGGGGATAAGATGAGTCAAAGGCTGTGAGGAGGAAGAGGGTGACATTACAAGAGAATGATATGTGGGGAAGAAACAATCATACAATGCAGAGAGTCCCGTCACAAAAAAAACAACTAAATCAGTCACACAACAAACAAATACATTATAACACATTTTCATCACAATCAGACGCTTTTTTCAAATCTTCAATTCTGTACCGAGTTAAGATGTTTCCCTTTTTAATTTTTTTAATTTTATTCTTCTCAATAGATAGAAGATGAAAAATGAAATGAAAAAATCTAATGAAATAGATTTTCATTACTGTAAATAAAAAACAAATACAGTAAATTAATTAATTAATACAGTAAAACAGGAACAACACTGTTTTTCCTGATGGTTTACTAGAACATGATCATTCACAGTTAGCTAGCTCAGAATATGTGGGAGAAAAATCGCTTCTCTTTCATTCTCTACAAAAAAAAAGCCTGTTTCGGCTCCCATTACAAGCCTTATACAATCTTCGCTGTTTGAGAGGGAGCAAAAATTCTCAATGATGAAACTGTCATCCCATTGGAAGAGGCCTTAGCCAATAGGACCAGGAGCTCCATGGCAACAGGCTTTGTCACTAGGAGAGAATAGATGTGGTGCACATCTGCCCGGTCCCCCAATTACACACACCCCTGTGAACCACCCAAATTACCCTTGTGTGTATTTAGAGGAAAGAACAAACACACATACCCCGTTATGCCCCTTCTGCCTCCATCATGCTCTCGGTCACCCTCAGAAAATGCACTCGTCTTCACACTGAAGGAAAAAACAATTAAGTCTGTTTCTTCCTTCCAGCTGACACAGGTGAGCGATGCACTTGCCAGTAACGCGGGTATTTCTGTAGCAGAATATTTGCAAGCAGCTACAAAACCTCCAGGACTTCTGAACACTATTGAAGAGTCAACCCCTCATTCAATCTCTATATTCACTGGAACATGACAGTAAGGTGTGTTAGTATGGTTTCTGAAGTCTCTTCTCTTTTCATTTGTCACAGAAATATATGTGCCTGCTGAAGAATCACTGTTACATACAGGTTGCTCGTATCAGAATTAGTGATTTAAACCTCTATTATTAAACTCAGGGCGCACTGTTACTGCTTTAAATCATTACGCAGAGGTGTGCTTTTACTTTTCTGAGTGATTAGACTACGGTAGATCTATGGTGGACAAAGAAAAAAGGAAAGGAAAGGACGTGACGTGAGGCTAAGTATGGTGACCCATACTCGGAAATTACTCGGGATTATGATTAGAGGAAGGTTAAGTTTAAAATAAAAATGTTTAAATGTAATATATTTTTCTCCTGGTCCTTATTTTAACTGGGTCATAAAAATATCGATAATTATTCATATCGACCGATATGAAACACTGATATCGCGATACAGTTTTCAGCCATATCGCCCAGCCCTAACTGAGAATACAGTCACAGTAATAATAAAACAGAGTTATACTGAGGGTATGTAGCCTAGCTGCCATTGCTTAGGCAATACAAATGTAAAATTGAAATTGAGAGAGATAGAGAGAAACAGAGAGATGGAGAGAGACAGAGGTCAACTTTGAAAGCTTTAACCAGTCATCTTATACAGATACACCGAAACATGTATTCTAGATGACTGCTAGCTTGGCATATGCCACAGACCACACACGGCCAGTGGAGAGGAGGTCAGTCTGAAACACAACACACACGGCCAGTGGAG
>JAZGTJ010011304.1:6778-17094 GCA_036877575.1 Botia almorhae
TCTATCAGCAGCTGCAGACGGCAGGAGTGTCTACTTACGCCACTCTCTCGCCCACCAAAAGGCTCGTGCACTCGTCAGAGCAGTACAAGATTTCCCACGATCTCTACGCAACCGCTACCTTGCAGAGACCAGGCAGCCTTGCTGGTGAGTTACAAATTCTGAGTCAGCCTTTGGCTGGGCGAGCGGGGATTTGTGGGTCACAGCAATAACAAACAATGTGTCAGTGTTTCTGTGGGAACTTACTTGTGTGGAATATTTTAAGAGAGCACAATACGTTACCTGCTCTAATCAATGAATGTCAACAAATGGAGCTGAGTGTTTACAACAACAGATTTAGGAGTGAAGTACACAAAAGCACCAAGTACGCAGGCATGCTGTTAAACAGTGTGAGATGCATGTACAAAAACTACTTGCTTTCCGCCAATGATGGTTTTTGTGACAGACTGTCTGAAGCACTGGTCAGCATTAAAGCTACCAGTACCCAGCTAACAGGGAACATTCTTAGAACGTTCTTGTAAAGAACATTCTTATAAAGTTCTTGCAGTAATGTTAGTAGAATAATTTTTAATGTTGTTTATCATATATTAAAAGCTTTGTTCTTAAGTTGTTAGTGGAATGCTTAAAAACATTACAGAATTAAAAAAAAAACGTTCCCGTAACTATGCAATAACATTAATACAATGTCTAAAAATCTGGATGAACATTTTAAACATTCTTAGAACTTTCAAAATAACATTTTAAAAATGTTTAGTACTTAATGGAAACATTAGGGAAACATTTTTACAACCTAAAATCGTTAGCTGGGTAGTTATTTATTAATGAGTTGACAGTTGTGGGAACAGACAGTTCAGAAAGTGAGGTTCTGTTCTGCACAACCTGATAGCATGTGAACGCAGATTTAGATGTGAACTGCTTTCCATTCTGAACATGTTTGAGAGATGATATACTAATATTTATGTTCATATATGCTTTTGTTGACTGATTGACTCATCTCTACCACTCAAGCATAGTCAACATTGGAGTTCAAAAATATACGCACATATTAAAAACATATGACGCACATATTAGTTTTCACATAGGAATTGCCAAGGAAATGCCGTGCTTTACTTTCTCCCACCTCACANTTTTCTTTCATACTTTCAAAATAAAAAACGTTTTTAGTACTTAATGGAAACATTAGGGAAACATTCTTACAACCTAAAATCGTTAGCTGGGTAGTTATTTATTTTAATGAGTTGACAGTTGTGGGAACAGACAGTTCAGAAAGCAAGGCTCCTGTTCTGCACAACCTGATAGCATGTGAACGCAGATTTAGATGTGAACTGCTTTCCATTCTGAACATGTTTGAGAGATTATATAATAATACTTGTGTTCATATATGCTTTTGTTGACTGATTGACTCATCTCTACCACTCAAGCATAGTCAACATTGGAGTTCGAAAATATACGCACATATTAAAAACATATGACGCACATATTAGTTTTCACATAGGAATTGCCAAGGAAATGGCGTGCTTTACTTTCTCCCACCTCACAGATCCCCTCATTCGAACCCTGAAGTCTTGAATCTGTGGCTCTTCCTTTGAAGAAACGCAGTACTTTGATATAAAGACTTCTTTTCTATCCGCAGTGAGACATCAAAGAGCTGCAATATATTGTATAACAATTAAATTATTCAGTCATTTACTGTGTGGCAATGATTGTAATTAGTGTTGCTATTTTTACCACTTAACATATTATGGTTTTCTGAATTGTTCTGTATTTAGAAAATTCTCTGAATAGGAAAATGCTTTTAAATCTTCAGTGTTTTTGGTTTAATAGCATCTTTAATTGCTTTAACTTGTTAATCTTTTGATTTTTTTTTATTTACACACGACCAGGCCGGTACACAACACAGCAATTCGGCTTGTATCAATTGATAACATCCCATAATGCATTGCTAAGGTCATCTTGAGTCATTTAGTACAACCCCAAAACAAGGTGATGACGCACACCTTAAGCAACTATTGTTCAGAGACCTTTAATGCAGTAGGCCAGAAAAATCACAGGGGTATTTAAAGCAGAGACCTCTTATCTAAATCACCCGCTTAAAGGCCGATCTGGACCTGTGTGGGGTGTAGTTTGATTACAGCCTGCCACATAGAAAGTCCCCTATAAACAAAACTGGGCCACAGGGGAAGCAGGAAGCTGGTGCCAAACTGTCGTTGAGTGCGTGATGAGTCATCACTGGCACCCCGCTGGATTAAAGTCATTCCGATTAAAGTCGATACCGGCAAGCCGTGCACCTTGCCGGTATCTGTACGGCGGGAATCCATGCCCGCTCCGAGCACTCCGAACCTCCTCAGGTTGAAAAAACGACCCATTCCGAGCCACCAGTGCGCTAACTGAAGACGGATTAGATTTGAAGGCAATTTTTGTAGCGTAGACGAGAGAGCAGACAGTTTTTGCAAGGCTTCCCTGATTTCTCCAGGGTGTTGGATGCGTTCGGTGAGCCTGTCTTTCATGATGTAGCATTTGGAGGGATTCTTGGCGAGGGGCTGATGATGTGTGTCATTAAACCCGGAGGCCACGCGAGAAAACGAGTGAGAGAGAGTTGAGGAGGAAGGAAGAGGCTCTTACTGAGAGCGGAGGGAGTTATGAAGACCGTGATGGAGTTTCTTAGCGCACGTGGCGCTTTTTGCAAAAGATGACAAGCTGAAAAACAAGATGGAGAGTGCAACACAGTTATGAAAGCAGCACAGATACACAGTGTTTCAAGGAAACACATTATTGTCCCATGTGACTTGAGATGGTTTGCCTAAAATGACTTCTGACAGAGAATCACAAGATCATTAGCACAAACATACTATGTAAATTTAGGCCTGTTTAGAGTGCTGAGGGAGAATCAAATTGTAGAGCTAGAAGATGTGTTTTTGTCGGAGACTTAGACAATATACTCTTTAGTTTACTGTTGCGTTCACAGTAATGTGCTGAGTATTACGTCAGACTTTAAAAGACGTTAAGTTTACGGTATTAGTTTTTTATAAAACCATAATTTGCTGCAGAAAGCCACTCACGACTGGACTACAGAAATTATATCAATTTTTTTCTTTTCTCTGACATTGATTGTATTGTATTTGTTGATTGTTGTATTTCTTCTGAAACAGGAAGTTTAGGGCTTCTTTTTGCCGCAGGTGTTTTTGGGAGACATTTTCATTCAAGAGAGTCATATATCTGCGATACAAGAATGTCATCAATATTTTCGGGCCAATTTTAATGGAAGAAAAAGGCTCAATTTTAAAAGCGTGTCTGTGCTTTTAAAAAAGCGTAAGTCAATTTTGTCAAGTTCTGTCAGTTATCAAAAATGCTCTTGCTGTAACATAGAACTTTTTATATGTCACCTATTCATCAAAAATGTTATTCTTAAGTTGTTAGTGGAATGTTTTACAAACGTTACAGAATTAAAAAAACAAGCTATATTTTTTTTTTATTTGCTGGGTTATAAATAGTTTTAATAACCAAGAAAAAATAAGTACAATGTTAACAATACTCAATGGTAATGTTACGGAAACATTCTTACAGCCTAAAATTGTTAGCTGGGGAATAGCAGAGAGCTTCACTACATGCTATGCTAAATCCTACGCTACATGGCGTCTGTCAGATTCTGTTACCTTAATAACAGTCAGCAGATCACACAGTACACTGCAGGGCCCATGTTTGGCTGCCTGAAGTGCTATTAACACTTGCCTATGATTAGTGGAGAGGTACTTCAGAATGCTTGTCTAAGTTGTACCCAGATGTGCAAACCTATTTATTCAGCCAGCTTTATCAAAGGCGCGTGGATTTCTCTTGTAGATGTAATGTTTCATCATTATGGGAAGAGAGGGGGAGTGTAAGGAAGAAATGAACGGATGTTATCTGTGCCTGTGCGCAGAGTAGCTTCTCCAGGGACCCAGCTAACAGGAAACGTTCTCAGAATGTTGGATAGTGTTCTCTAAATGTTCTCTTAATGTTATAAAAATGTTCTTGCAGTAACAGTAGCTGAACGTTTTTTTAATGTTATGTACCACATATCAAAAACGTTAAGTTGTAAGTTGTATGTTTTAAAAAGTTACAGAATAAGAATGTTTAAATATTGTTATTATAACCAAGCAATAATGTTAATACAATGTTTAAAAAAGCATTTAAATTGTTCCTACAAAATAAAAAAATAACATTTTTAATAGTGTTGTTACTTAATGGAAATGTTACAGAAACGTTCTTACTTTTTGTTAGCTGGATAGCACCTCCAGGAAATTTTTATTCTTTTAGTTTGTATACATGACTGTGCAGGACCACTGACCTGTCTGTCCAAAGTGTCCACCTGGAGTTTAGCCACTGAATTGGCTGTGAAAAGCCGCGAGTTTCCTGCAGAGAAATACACTGCTTTCACTAAAGATCAGTTCAGACAGAATGTTGTTTATCTGTCTGTCTATATCTCTCTTTCACTCTGTCTTTTGCTCTTCGCTATTTCTTAAACGTCTCGCCTTGTCCTCCTGTCTGTCTCTCCACCTGTCTCTCCGCCTGTCCTTGGTTCGCTAAACAGGTTTGCATCTCATTCGCTAATACAGTTTAACCGGCCAGTAAATGCGCATGAAAAGAACTGCTATAAATATTTAAATTGGATCTTTGTTATTGTTTATATCGCAAACGCATTTCTTTACCACAAACTCCATCTTTGCTTGCAACATTCTCATTTTTCGCAAGATTCTTATTTTTAATGCATCGTTTCTTGTAATAATAAGAATAAACAAGTAAATAAATAAGCAGATAAATGAGTAAATACACAAATAATAAGCATTGCCCTGTCCCCAGACAATGGAAAAAATGTAAACTTCTCAATTGTGCAAACAGACACAGATCTGTCCGTATTCAATTATGGTGTATGGAGAAGATCACCCAACAGTAGTATTGACATTGTCTAAAAACCTTCATGTCTTATTGTCTGAATCTCATGCTGTAGATCTTTCCTGTTTGGAATGAAGAATATATGAACTTCTCAATTGTGCAAACAGACGCAGAGGTCTCTGTATTCAATTATTGTTCATGCATCCCAATGGATCGTCTATGAGCTCTTTAGGAATCAGATTAGGGATCAGGGGCGTTTGCCTGCCCGATGTTGATAAGGTGATTACTCATCATTACTCACTCATCTACAAGCGTCTTATTTTCTAAACATTTGCACAGTTGTGTGATCCTGGGAAGCAGCAGTGCACAAGAGCAGATCAGCTACTGCTGCTGTGGTTGGACGATTAACATGCATGTACATGTTCTCCTCAGTCGGCTTGAGGAAGCGTCTTTGTTCCGCTGCATTGCTGGTTTGTCATTCAACGGAAACCTAGATCCTGGCTGCCAACCCAGCTAACTATGTTAGTTAACATTCTCTAAACGTTCTCTCCAAGCGCTCTAAAAGTTATCAGAAATAGTTCATGCGGTAACTTCAACAGATTGCTTTTTTTTTACATTATACATTAAATATCTTAAAAACGTTATTCTTTAATAGTTAGTGGAAAATTTTGAAACGGTTACGGAATTAAACATTCTGAAGGATGTTTGTATAACCACGCAATAACCTTAATAAAATGATTTAAAAACTGGACGTCTTTGTTACTATAACTTTCAAAATAGCATTTTGACATGTTTGTTAAATGGAAACAGTAGGGAAACATTCTTGTAACCAAAAATTGTTAGCCAGGATGATCCTGAGTGATGTCCGATCTTGAATCACAGTGACTCTGGATTTGGATCTGTTGGATCCGGATGTGTCCGGATGTGTACGGATGTGTCCGGATGTGTGGGCGTGTGGCGTCCCTTTAGGCTGCTGCAGAGCTGAGATGTAGCATGTGGATCAATGAGTGTGTCACTGAATCTCAAGCAGAAACGCTCTTCCTTCATATAGTCTATAAACTTCCTGTTTTCACAGTCTCCTTGTTGCTCTCTGGAGAGCCTAGCATGCGGTCTTCATCTGTAATGGAAAAAAGTATTGACTACACAGCCAACAGAGAATGTTCGTAGAACGTTAGCTAACGTTCTCTAATAGTTATCTCAGTGTTGTTTCAGAGTGAACTAAAATGTGCTTGCTGTACCGTTAGTAGATCTTTTTGTATATCCTATATCCAAATATCCAAAGAAACTAGTGGAACATTTTAAACATGTTTTAACGGAATTAACTTTGCATAATGTTCTTGCGATGTTACTACAATATCTAAAAACTGTGTTCCTAGAACGTTCGAAATAACATTTGTAACATTTTGTTACATAATGGCAACGTTAGGGCAACATTCTTACAACGTAAAATTGTTTGCCTCTCGCAGGATCTCGAGGTTCCTACAGCGGCCAGCATGCTCACCTGGCCCCTGAACTGAGGCCCCTGCAGTCCCCCGAGCATCACATTGACCCTATATATGAGGACAGAGTATATCAGAAAGTCCCAATGAGAAGTCTGAGCCAGAGTCAGGGAGATCCGCTCCCCCCGGGCCATACCGGAACTTACCGGAATAACACAGGTAAAGTTTACCATACACGCTGAATGTTTCTGCAAGTGTGTGTTAAAGTGTGTTAATCCCTCAGTAACCGACCTCCAGGATTTCTGCAGGAGCGCCAAATCCCTAGAGAGCGTTTATCCCAATCGGACACGGTTCTTGCTCACAGCGTGGTGACCTCATTAGAGTTAATCTTAGAGTTGAAGCAGATCAAACATTCTGTGTTTGTATCTGTGTGTGTGTTTTGGCTCAAAGCGATTCATGTGTCACATATCACAATAAAGCCCCTCAGTTGTTTCCAATTAGTGCATCGCTCTCTTATCTTAGGTCAGGTGTAGCATGTTAATATGATTAGTCGCGCCCTTTGTTGGTGCTGTTTTTAGTGCATAATATCTTATTGAGAATTTGTACGGTAGGTCTAGTTCAGGAGGGTGAGACTCAATAATACTGTATGTACTGTAGATTACTACACTTACTACTCGTACAGTACACACAGAGAGAGAGAGAGAGAGATATTGATTATGTGATGCATTTTGTGATGCAATTGTGATGTATCATAAAGTATATTGGCCGTGCATCAATTTTCAATAATTCAATAGTCCACAGATAATTGTTTTGTTTACACCACGGTTACGTTTGTTTGTGTCAAGATATTTTGCAGTACTCTTTCTGTTGCTTATCTGGGAGCTGTTTTTAAGTAGCTACTGAAGTAACAAGGTCGAGTCTGTATGTGTGACAGAGAGAGAGAGAGAGAGAGAGAGACTGGGTGTGTGTGATTACCTGCATCTTACTTGACAATGTTGGCCAGTACAGAACAACTAGAACTAGTGAATGTATTCATTTAACTACAATTCTCTGTACTGTACTTGAACTCCAATTAACAATTCCAATTAAGCAAGTAGGGCATCCTATCATTGCATTCGGACCGAATGTAGTGATTGGACGAATTTTCTATACACATCATGTACATATATTTACAGCACTTTACGTAGTGATTGCTGTCAGGATGTGAAAAGACTTCCAGGCAGCTTAACAAAAAATGTTTCTGGACAAAATCACCTACCTGATTTTAGATGTTACTGGGTTTGTGTCACTCTGAGAGTCTCATGACACCCCCAGTGCAGAAATGTTCCCGTGACTGCTCTCAACTGTGCAGATAAAATCTATACGATCTGTTTTAATTGAGGGTCTATGATGGTAATTTCTTACACTTGCTGCGGTTCTTCAGTGACCTTTAAGAAGTGAAGCTTATAAAGTACCTCAGGGACTTTATTCCTTTTCAAAACTGTTGCCTCTGCCTAATAGTACAGCAGCTTCAGCAGACTGTTGAAAATTACTCTCTCTCTCCACTCTCTCTCTCTCTTTTTTTCTCTCTCTCTCTCTGTCTGTCTCACGCATTCTCCACTGTGAGCATTCACATATCACAGCCCTTTTATTTGCTCGTCCTTAAAATGGTACTGCATTTTTAAGGGATAATGGAGCTCGATGGCTTGTTTATATAAACAAAGCCCAACATGGGGGGGGGGTTGTCTGGTATTTGTCTTTACAATACAATTAAACAAGTGGATGAAGCAATTAAATCAGTGTCATTGCAGTAGTTTCTGGCTAAAGCTAAAGGTCGTGAAGATGTCATGTGACCATGGTCTCTCAGTGCTTGTCTAGCTGCCTCATTATATAAACTAAAGCTGTATATACGGTTAACAAACTAAATTAGATCTGGCAATATATGAGTCATTTAAGCTCCCTGCCTTGTGTGAACCACAAGGGGTAGTTCACTACAAGGGGTAGTTCACGCAAAAATGACAATTCTGTTGTCATTTCTTAACTGCATTTTAGTCACAACTGTGGTATTATTATGACATCATCAGGCATTTAATTTGTTAATGGAAACCCATTTAAAATTAGTTAGTGCTCTTCAAAGCCACACCTCCTTCAGCACACAAATAGTTTGACAGGCAGGTAGGACATCCTATCATGGCGTTCAGAATGATTGTACAAACAATTAATGGACCTGCGGCTTCCACAGATGATATATATTTACATAAACATATATATTTAGATGATTTAGATTGCTATCAGGATGTGAAGAAAATTTCAACCACCATTGCAAAAATATTATATAGTGTAGGGTTATATAGTGTTATATAGGGTTATATAGGGTTATATAGTGTAAATGTACGTTAAAGCCTAAAAAAACGTCTTTCCAAGCCCTGTAGTAATATTTATAAATATAGACAGCGGCATTCTAACTTTTCTCTTTCATTACACATTTTCATATGGCAGATTAACACAAATCATTCCGCACTGAAGCTCTGCACTCGCACCCTGATAAAAATAATAGCCATTTTAATAATAATAAACAGTCAATCTGCAGCCCAGCAGCAGATTTTAGCTGTTGCTTGGAGATGCCTGACAAAGTCTCTCAATGCCTAACTGAAGCCACGCGAACAAAGCGACTCGAGTTCTCATGTGATCAAGGTCGCTCCTCAGACGAAGTTCCTGAGAGCGAGGAAGAGGTTCATGAAAAGTCACTAATGAGGGTCTGCGCGATCATGCGCTTGATGTTTCGAGTCTCATTGGCTGCTTTCATTGACCTCGGTTTTCTTGCTTTTCTTCTGCTGTCCTGCTCTAAGTGGCTCATTAGACCCATAGTTGAGGTATGGATATTAAAAGCCGTGGCAGTCACAGTGCTGATATTCTAGCTAACAGGGAACGTCCTCAGAACATTGGCTAACATAGTCCAAAAGTTGTGTCAACGGTATCAAGAATGTTTTTGCAGTAACGTTAGTAGAACTTTTTTAACGTTATATCATTTATCAGAAATGTTTCTCTTAAGGTGTTAGTGTAATGTTTAAAAAACGTTACAGAATTAGTTTGAATAACGTTCTTATAACCAAGCACTAACGGTAATTCCTCTAAAAGCTAGATGTTTTGAATGTTCCTACAAGTTTTTAAATAGAATTTTTAACAGTAGTAACAAAAATGGAAACATTAGGAAAATGTTCTTACAACTTATATAACATGCACTTGTTTCTCCTACCTGTTTCTCTTTGTGTGTCTGTCTGTCTGTGTGTTTGTCTGTATGTCTGTCTTTGTTTTCTGTGTACATTTATCATACATGTAAAGCTGCTTTGTAACAATGTCCTTTTGTGAAAAGCGCTATACAAATAAAGTTGAATTGAATTGAATTGAACTTAAAATTGTTAGCTGGGATGTAGCACATCTCCTTAAAACAGTTCCTTTGTAAAGCACATTGGCTCCTCTGCAGAGGAAGAGAGAGACAGAGAGAGAGAGAGAGAGAGAGAGAGACAGAGAGAGAGAGAGAGAGAGAGAGAGAGAGGGATAGATGTCATTGTTTTTGAAGGCTGTCTTCCCTGACATCTCCAGGTGGAAATGACTCAAGCAATCAGGGGGGTTTAAGGGCTGATATTATAAGGGGACGATTAGAGAGGAAGAAGTGGACCGCTTGGCAGTTTTCTCCGCTGGAGTTTTGTGTAGTCTTGCACTTTTTGATATAAAAACAGCGGCACTGCAGCTATTTTGTCTTTTGGTGCAATGCTCTCCATGACAACTTTTGTGTGTTTCGGTACAATTCTATAAAAAGCCCATTGGAGATTTCACATGTAAGAAGAAGAACGATCTATTTTTTTAAAAATGCTGTACACAATGATTTTGGTGGGAAAGAAAATGACCGTTGAAAATAATTCTTTATAAAAAAATGTATAAATAAAGCTTTACATTAGGACCCGGATTTGTGGCATTATTGTAACAAAATGTCAAACGTTAATTTTTTAATATGGAGCAAAAATTATATTT
>JAZGTJ010011305.1:0-17092 GCA_036877575.1 Botia almorhae
CACCATTCGCTTCTACAAAACACCAAGAAAAACAAAGACCCAAACCTCCCACACGATCCATGTGGGGATCAGCTGTCGTCATAGCATTCACACACACTCATTTAACATACACCCCTTGTAAACAGGTGCAGATTCACACTTTAAACAATGATCCAATGCACACGCAGCGGTATATTGACTGCAAGCTTAAGAGGGTGATTTAGCAGTCTCTGCTATTGGTTCTTATGCAGAAGACCAGAGAAGCTGATGCAAGTGATCTTCAGACATATAGTTTTAAAGATTACCTTAAGCTCTTCTTCCTTCTCCTTTTCCCTTATTTCTCCCATCCAAGTGGATAAACCATTGCATGTGTGATAAGGAACTTAAGTGTCTCTGAAAATCTGGATCAACACAAAGTGTCCTGCCCCCGTACCCCAGATCGTCCATCAAGCCTCTTTGACAATCGCTCTTAACAATGCTCTGACATGTTTAATCTCTGACTGGGACCATGGATTCTTGACAGAGAAGGCGGATGCTTTTCAGCTGCCAAGTGACTATCACTACCCTTGGTTAGCATTCAGCCTCGCTGCTGAGTTGAATAAATGCAGATTGAATATGATGATGAGTCAGGAACAGAGCTCAGCATTTCAAGACCTGAAATCACCATTTTAAGATCCTCTTAAGAAATTTCATTTGCAGCATTGCCAAGGTATGCATATGGTCTCTGAACCTGAAATCCAGTCACTTTTAAATAAAGCCCAAAAAAGAGTATTGTGTCTCTGTTGTTCACTTCCTCTCATGTTGTTCCAAAATAATTTTTTGTTTTTCTTCTGTGGAATTGTTTTTTACACACTGTTCACATACAGCTATCATAGTTCATACATACTTCAAAGTGCTTAGGAAAAAGCGCACAATGCCTTGAGAATGTTTTTGGTGTTTTTGTCGATTCTGGAGGTCATTATATGGAATATAATTTTTTATGAGAATTTAAATGAGTAAACAATTTGAGTAAATAATGACAGAAATTTTATTTTCTGGTGCACTATCCCTTTAAGAGTGGAGGTGGGGGGGACAAGAGAAACACTGACAGAGAGAGGATGCTTAAGCTCTGAATCAGGCAGATTTTAATTGCTTTGGAAACGAAACAATCTCTACTTTCAGCCTCTGCCAACAGTCTTCTCCACAACACACTTAGCTATTTAAATTGTCCGGGGTCAACTTCTGCTCACAGAATGATCAGTGCATGACTAAACAATTCCTACACAGCCTCAGTTGCAGCCAACGCTGCTCTTTCCATCCCTCTTTCAGCCAGGACTGGCCCCGTATGCCTCTTGTGGTGAGGCCCCTGCAGCCAGAATCCCCCCCTGCTCCCACAACAACCAATGACTGCACCTTAGGCAAACTATAATCCACAAAGACAGAGGTCTAAAATTTCTTACCCTTGTCATCTTGATTTAACTCCTGACTGGGTAAAATAAGCGGTTTGTGTTCTCCGTACAGATGATGTACCTGAGTAGAAAACTTGCAGACGTTCAAAACTCTGCTGCATTCAAGGAAGGTTGCGTGTGGCGGTAACCGTGGTAGATCTTTCATTCGGCGCGAGTCTGTAAAAGCTGTGAGCCTTGACAAAGGGTTGACAGTTTATTGCTGCCCAAATTAAAATGTTGAAATGGAAAGCTGTCTTCAGTCATTGGAAATGGTGTGTGCAAATGGAAACTCCTCAACCAAGAGAATGGAACCAGTGGGCCAGACAACCTCCCTCTTTTTAAATCTCTCTCTCTCTCTATCTCTTACTTGCTCTCATAGAAAATCAGACCACACGGCATGTGGGTTCAGATCCTATACTGCAGTGTGAGTGAGTGTGTGTGTGTGTGTGTGTGTGTGCACATGCATGCATGTGTGGGAGGCAACTGTGGTTACCACGAAAAAGACAAAGGCAGGTAGAATCTGGCTGCACTGCATCTGTGCAAAGCACTACATTTAAATCACCAGTCGTCTGTATAAAGCAAAGTACAGCTCTTTTTAATAGGGCTTAACTGAATTAAAAGAAATGTTACAAATTTGATTGCAAAACAGATTACTGTGGACCCTAGGCCAGTGATAGATTTGGAAATAAGCAATAAACAATGACCTGCCACAATGTCTTAATCATCACTATTTGGGGGGGTTCTCAGTAAATATGGATATATGTGATAAATTTGATAGCATGTAATGAATTCAATTAAAAACTGTTGCAAATTGAAAGTGCTTCCAATTATTGTTTTTATTTTGTTTCTTCTCCTCGCTCTAAATATGCTTTCTCTGCTGCTTTCATAGCATAATGACCTGTCTTCCAAGAATAATGATTCCAGATGTGGTTGCAAGGTTCAGAAGATTCCAAACACACTTTCAGAACTGCAATGTGCTGTCTTTCCATGCCGGGATTTTCAGATGTGTGCATTTCATACCAGAGAAATGGATGATGCATATGCACACAGACTTACCACAAATGACTACTCTCATCCGTGTTACCAATTAAAATTGCTGAGAGGTGCAAGGAATTGTAAGGAAGGTGCAAGGAAGAACTGCGTCTTGTTTTTTCTTCCATCCCTTTCTACTTTTTCCACAGCCCTTTATCAATCCTGTTAACCGTGGCAGCTAACTGGTTTTGCGAGGAACACTCCCACACAACATCAAAAGTGGAGCTCCATGATGAGTTTCCGACAGCTGTCGCTGGCGTTCTACTTTTGCCTGCACATGAGGCTGGAAGACCAGTGGAGAACTGAGACTAATCTGAAACCAGCCGATTAGACTGAGAATGTAGCTTTTAATGGATACACTTCCACCAGACAATAAAGAATGATTGTACATTCAATTTCATATTAATAAGCAAAGCAGATTGGGCAAAGCAGAAGACCAAAATGTAGTTCTTTCATCAAAGTATTTAGATATGATGGAGAAGCACACATTCCCAGGATTGTGTCAAGCCTTCAGCTACTGGAAAAGTCAGAGATTGAGTGTTAAAGCTGAAGTGTGTCATTTTATTAATAAAAGAAAACATGCTTCTTTCTTAGCTTAACATAGAGAAATAAGCAAGCTGTTTGGAGGTTGAACATATTTAAGGTGCAAGGTGTGCTAGAACCTTTAATCTAAAACAGCTAAAAGGTATCAGGAAAACATATTCTCTCATTGGAGGGATTAAATTATATATTGAATTAGAACCCCTTTCTTTCTCTTCCATTCTTTATTTTCTTGTACTCTTATTCTCTTCCTAGCTTTTGACCAGCATGAACAAAGCAGTAATTTTCCTGAAATAAAAGACATTGACCTGATGTCCTCATAATTAGTGCTGCACTCTGTATCGGCCCTAACCAGTAGCTTCAGATTTCAGACAGTAAAGGCAGATTCACTGCAGACCCTAAAAATAAACAAACCCAATAAGGGCCTTCTTTACAGCTTCACTATGCCTGCAAAGATGTGCTGGGTCGTTCTATGCCTGTAGACCTTTAAACCTGCTTAAAATCAACAATATCTCAGCAAACATCGATTAAACATCGGTAAATGCGGTTGTCAGCTCAGACTGAGCAACAGAAGTCCTGATAATGGTGTGTAATGCAGTGCTGTTTAAAATGTGTGTTCCTGCACTGCGCAGCAAACCTGACATGGCGGTTAGTGGGATGACAGCGCAAGATATGCTTTGTGGTGTGTGTCCTAACTTCTGTCTCCACAGACACACACTCTGCTGCTGAGTGGAGCATTTCTGACAGAACCAAGCTGCTTACAAAGCTACGATGACAGAAACATTCAACTCACCAGCTCAACATTCAACCTTTACAAAAATGCATCTCAGTTACCATAGATTCTACTTAAGACACTGTGATACTTTAGTTATTCCTAATGCAGTCTAGAGAACTTTTAGAGAAGAAGTGTCCAGAAGAGTAAAAATAAACACATATGAGAATTGTTGACATTGTAGGAGAACAGAGCTATAGAATTAATGTAGCTTTATAGCTTAGATAAAACAGGTCTTCGATAAAATTACAAAATAAGAAATGTTTGAGCTCATGCTAAAATCTCTAAAAATCTTTTGATTGCAGATTTATATGTTGGTGGATTTGATCCCACTTACTTAAGATCTCTTCTAAAACTCAGGAAGAGAAACGTAAGATTACTCGGGTCTTCTCAGGAGAACATTCTAAGAAACCGAAGACCTAGGATGTCATCTCATTACTGTCTATAAGAAAACATTTTGATTTCAAGGAGATTATACCTGTGACTTTTCTTTCAAATGGTCTGCTGTAAATTAGCATTAGCACTGACGTCATAGATAAATAATGACAGAATGCTTCTGAAATCTTGTTACACTGTTTAAGAATATTACATATTGATTAATTAAAGATTTTGAGATAGTGACTATGGTAATTAAGGTATTTTATTATAAAACTAATGTCACCGTACTAAGAGATGTCATATTGTTTCTTAACTAGCTGACTAATCTTCTCCCATTTAACTTCCCCGACACACAAAAGATGTTGTTGCATAAGTGCAGTTAATTTCCGTGCATGCAATTACTAGCATATGAAATTGCAATGTCATTACCAGCTCTTATTTCACCACTGTCGCAGACGAAACGCTTGCCATTGATTTAAATTATGCCAATCCTACTGTACTGTGTAGCGCTTTTGGATGTGATGACACCAATCAACAAAGCCTACAGTTTGACAGGTTTGCTTTCCTCAGTAATTATTAACTGTTAACATCCCATTAACTGGCTATTAACTTTTAAAAGCCTATTTGCCTTGTGCAATCAGAGCCGAGAAACACAAAAAACCAAATGCACATGCCCATAATTTACACAACCATCTGAGCATGTTTTGTTCTGACACAGTCTAGCATGAAGTTGTACATTTTCTTTAGCCTTCTGACACTAAAACACAACTTAATGGCTCATTATATACAAGCTCTGCTGAGCATTAATCAACACGCTCTGTGACTAATCCGACTATACCACACACTTATATACTGACAAAAGTGCACGCTCACTAATGGAGACCTTTAATGGTTCTATCTCTGTGGGCATCACCGACAATAATGAACATTTATAGATGTGTTTGGCAGAGTGGTGATGCAGCAGAAGAGTTCCAATTGTTACCGTGCTGGACACCTCCTAAAATCGTTTATCCAAAGATGTCAGGAATCTAGCTACAGTATGACTACCGTAAACACAGTTACAGTAAATAACTCTAGTTACATAGGGTTACGGTAAAGAAAATGAATGGTCTGGAATGAATAGAATGCCTCCTTTGTTTTAACCATTATTCACAGGTTAAAGCATCCTTTCTGGATGTTCCTGCATGTAATGGGCTTGAAAGAGAAAGTGTTGTTGTTCTTGATCATTAGGACGGATCTGTGCTCAATTGAAACGAAAGCTTGAAATGAAAAGAAATGAGTCCAAAGCAATAAAATTGCTTAGGATAAAAAATGAGTCAAATTGAGACAATTGTTGAAATAAATTGAGTATGCGGCTATACAATTATTGTGGATTGTATAGGTAATACAGTTTTGGAAATTGATAGATGATGAGGCAAATTTGAGTTCATCCTGAAATATTGACCTTTAATTTTGCCGACTTGGCAAATCTGAGCTCAGTTTGTCACATTTTTGAGATTTCTTCTGAAATTCTAGGAAATATATCGAGACGTGAGATTTTTTTGGGTGTTTTCCTCAGGTGAAATATCTGAGAAAAAGCCATGTCCACATAATTGCTGTTTAGGAGTAACAACCATGATATTAAACAGATCTTGGCAAAGGATATCAAAATAAGGAAATGACAAACTAATCAGTATATTCAGTGTTGAGGAAAGCATGATAACTTGTCCTAGAGAGAAAATAAATAATTGTGTGTGTTTGACATAAACTATAAACAAGCCAGGTTTGCCTCAGTGGGTCCTGTCCCAAGAGAAGATTTGTGGCTTTCATTTATTTATTTGATATAAAGACATTTCTACAAATATTAAAATGACGATCATCCTCTTGAATGAACTAAATTAATAAGACTGGAGGTTTGCCCGTTATTCACTGAATGAGCAGCAATATAAACACATTCACAAATGTTTCATCAGGAGACCTGTTTGCAGGCTCCACCAGATGTTTTTAATTAGGCTTTGAATACATGGGGATTTTATTTCTTTTTTAAACATACTTCCACTGACTAAGGGAAAATCAGTTCGGGATAAAATGGAAAAAAAAAGAAATGATCATCTGTTATCATCATGTCAAAGAACCAGCATTATTGAACATTATTATCTCTTGTTAAAAATAAACTCATTTCATAAATATTTTTGTATGATGTACTTAATGGAATGTAATTACAGTTTTCAGTGATAACTGCATATTCATGACTCATAATCATGCTTTATAAAGTGCCAACAGAATCAGTCTATCATTTCTCTACGCAGCTCTCCCACACAAGTAAGTGAAATGCACATTTTTCTTTCTTAAAGGTCAAGAGACGTTACTAACTTCATTTTACTGACTAAAGTGGAGAATTTCCACTTTCAATTTCATCATTTATGCAAAAGCTTAAGTCAAAGTTTTGTGTGGGTGCCACGGTTTGACGTGTGATGCTACGTTCATATTGACTTTTTCCTCTAGCTATGTAATTATGATATAATATTAATTTATATAAAATTAATATAGCCATTTATATAGCCATATAGCCATATTAATTATTATAGCCATTAATATAGCCATTTTTGCCAGTTGCAATAAACACCATATTTTTAAAGCATTCTACTTCATTATGATGCACAACTTTGTACTACTTTAAATAAAAACAACCTAAACAACCGAACACTTTTGACACTAACCACCATTTTCTCTTCCTCACCTTTATTCACTGGGTGGCAACGCGCCACATTAGTATCACTCTAATCATCATTACACAGCTAATAAAAGTTCTTTCATAGAACAATTAACTTCTATCCTGCCCTTGTCTGAGGCCACAGGGGAGTATCATCCCCAATAAATCTACTGGAGAACTAATTAAAGCCCTTTAAAATCTGACTGGGTCTTGGCACAATAATTCATAAATGATCACAGTATGAAGTTGAAATCAAGTACATCACAGGGTACATCCTGTGAGCAGGGGTGAACGGGTTTAAGTGCGACAGGAAGTTAGCATTTTGCGTGGTGGAAGAGGTTTAATAAGGTCACAGTGGCACGACCATAAACCTGTGTTGATTTAGGTTAAAGACACCCCCCCCTAAACATTGACAAGAGGAACTATGTTTGGTGAAAGTGTAAGAAACCAAATTGAATTGCGTCTTTGCGTCTTTCCGCTCCAGACAACACCTTTCTTTCAGTATTACTAACCGACCGGCCTGTGATTTACATGAACATGACAGATACTGACAGAAAGTGAAAGAAAATGAGAGTTGGGAGAGATAGAGAGGAAGCAATAAAGCCAAAGACTTTTTTAGGACAGCAGGTGACTAAAGTGTGAAAAGACAAGCGTGAAAAGAAATGAGAAGGTAGAAAGATGGGATTTTTCTTCATCTTTTAATTGGGGTTTTCCAGTTTAGCCACATATAAATAAGACACCCGTGACATCTGTGTGCACAAGCACAATATCAGCTTGATTGCACAGTATTTGTCAGCCTGTTTTGTGTTTCCTAACAGGCTCATTGGTATGGCTACCCCAGACATCCTCCTAACTGGTATTATACAGGATATTATTCAGCATCATCATACATTTTAGTAAAGTAGCTATTATTAGTCATGGCCACTGAATAAATCTGAGCATGTTAATGGTTATGACAAGATAATGTACTTGGTCTTAGAGGAACAAGATCTGCTTACTTTGCTGCTGCAGAGCCAGTACAAAGACTAATTTGTACTAAAATTTGTACTTTGCTACTAATACACACGTGTTGCAGTGAGCATGCATGTGATGCTACTGCAATGTTAGGCACCATATAATGTAAACAGATCTAGAACAGATTACAACTTGATAGCGCACTGCGTAATACTGCTTACAGCATGTCAACGAGACCAGAAGAAGAGTGCATTGTCAATAGTTATGAATTACAAGCAAGCTTATTTATGATGGCTTAAGATAGTATCTAGATAGGTCAGACCACGGAGATGACATGCATGATGACGAGGTCAATTACATTTTGCAACGACAGCAAAAATGTGTCGGTTCGATGCAGGCATCCCATAATGCCTCAAGAAGGCTTGACTGACGGTCTCGTCCTGACTGAAATCTTTTGTGCTGAATACACAACTCAGTGTTATCTGAGCTCACTTCACTCACACTTTAGATTCACTTATCGGATTAAAGTAAAGCCGACTGTAGGGTTTCACAACTAACAGCCACAGAAGTTGAATTGAGATCAAATATATGTTGGTCTTGTTGCTTTTCTTTGTTCTTACATTGCATCGATGTCACAGTCTCCCTTTTTGTAACATCATTATACTGTAACATATTAAGCCTACAAGTGTTTGACCTTATTTAAGTAAAGTGACCAAATATTGCATACTGTCATCAGTAAAGGTGGAGGGGAAAATCAAATCATCATAAACTGTAACACAGGATAACTGCTCCATATTTTTATAAATCCCAACACTTCAATTCATCAAGTCATTAAAATAAACGTTTCAGATGTGAAGATGGAGATTTGGTGTGTGTGGTAAGTTCAATGTGCAGGCATAAAGCTGTGTCTGTGTTCATTAAGCCCGGCTCAATTGCTAAATGGATCCAAGTGCCTCTTGCCCGGGCAGAAATCAATAGCATTGTCTGCCTGTGCTACACCCCAAGGGAGACAAAAAGCTATGCATCATCCTTTTCTACCTCTCTTTCCTGGAGGATGCTGAGAGGTTGTTAATTATATATGACTGGGACTGCCAGCTGTGTGTGTGTGAGTGACTTATTCATAATGGAAAATGTATTGAGGGCAAGGCTTTGCTTGAGTTATCGTACAGCTGGGGTTGGCAGAAGCCCAGATCCCATCATCATCCATCTCTGACGGCCGCCAGCACCCGAGAATCTTTATGTTGCAGACGTATTGCACAGGTCAACAAAAAAAAGACAACAATGCGACGTTACACGTGTACGATAATACTGACCTGGAAACTGTTATTGCCTAGTGTTAAGATCTGTCTGGTGATCCGATCACATGTGGCTCAGAAAAAAACACAAGGTGTATATGGGTTCCAAAATGTTTTGTGATTGGATTACTCAAATCACATTTGGAGAGATTGTAAAATGCGTATTCAGCACTCCATTTGTAGTGTAAACGCTAATGTGTCCTTTTATCATCAGCTTAAAAAGAAAACAACCAACCACGATTGGACTATTTATATAAGCTACATATACACTATATTGCCAAAAGTATTCGCTCAACCATCCATACAATTGAATTCAGGTGTTCCAATCACTTCTATGGCCACAGGTGTATAAAATGAAGCACCTAGTCAAGCAGACTGTTTCTACTAACATTTGTGAAAGAATGGGACACTCTCAGGAGCTCAGTGAATTTCAGCGTGGTACTGTGATAGGATGCCACCTGTGCAACTAGTCCAGTTGTGAAATTTCCTCGCTACTAAATATTCCACAGTCAACTGTCAGTGGTATTATAACAAAGTGGAAGCAATTGGGAATGACAGCAACTCAGCCACGAAGTGGTAGGCCACGTAAAATGACAGAGTGGGGTCAGCGAATGCTGAGGCGCATAGTGTGCAGATGTCGCCAACTTTCTGCAAGTGAATCGCTACAGACCTCCAAAGTTCATGTGGCCTTCAGATTAGCTCAAGAACAGTGCGTAAAGAGCTTCATGGAATGGGTTTCCATGGCCGAGCAGCTGCATCCAAGCCATACATCACCAGGTGCAATGCAAAGCGTCAGATGCAGTGGTGTAAAGCACACCGTCACTGGACTCTAGAGCAGTGGAGACACGTTCTCTGGAGTGACGAATCACGCTTCTCCATCTGGCAATCTGATGGACGAGTCTGGGTTTGGCGGTTGCCAGGAGAATGGTACTTGTCTGACTGCATTGTGCCAACTGTGAAGTTTGGTGGAGGGGGATTATGGTGTGGGGTTGTTTTTCAGGAGCTGGGCTTGGCCCCTTAGTTCCAGAGAAAGGAACTCTGAATGCTTCAGCATACCAAGAGATTTTGGACAATTCCATGCTCCCAACTTTTGGACCAGTGCACAAAGCAAGGTCCATAAAGACATGGATGAGCGAGTTTGGTGTGGAAGAACTTGACTGGCCTGCACAGTCCTGACCTCAACCTGATAGAACACCTTTGGGATGAATTAGAGCGAAGACTGCAAGCCAGGCCTTCTCCTCCAACATCAGTGTCTAACCTCACAAATGCGCTTCTGGAAGAATGGTCAAAAATTCTCATAAACAGACTCCTAAACCTTGTGGAAAGCTTAGGAGTTGAAGCTGTTATAGCTGCAAAGGGTGGGCCGACGTCATATTAAACCCTATGGATTAACAATGGGATGTCACTTAAATTCATATGTGTCTAAAGGCAGATGAGCGAATACTTTTGGCAATATAGTGTACATGCACAAGACTGAATTTCTTCAGTGTGTCTGATATCAACATGCAGTGACCCAGATCAGGTCAAGTTAGCGTAACAAAAATTAATTTAACCGATTAATCAGGAAATGCTTTAGCAACGTGCAGTAAAACAGTGACAATGTGTGATTTGTGTTATCACAGGAGATACCTTAGAGATGTACGGTACTACCAGATGTAAACAACGACCTATCTCACCTGACCACCTGTGATCAGATCACCCAAGACAGATGTTAATACCAGGTATAAACAGGACCTTTGATGTGCTTTAAAACACGTTCTATAATTAATAATAGGCAGAAATCCTCTTTGAATAAATGAGTATTAAACACAAACACAAGATTAGCCATCCAGTAAAATCCATAAGTGAATATTACAATTATAGCCGTGGCCTCTGCTTTGGATTTCCGCTTTGAAATCCGCCTGCACCACACAGAGGTCAAGTGGCATGTTATTTTATTAAGCTTTAACCTGCTTTCCATACATTCTCAATCTATTTTCCAAAATGAGAAAATATACAGTACAGCATGTACAGTACACCACTATAATAGACTTTGCAGGAGACATTGGCGAGAGTTCATCTAAAGTTTTTAGTTGCTAGTTTTTATTGTGTTAGTACAGCTCATATGTGAATGTTTATTCTTAAAAGTCTATTATTTACAAAGTATTATTTTGGCACTGAATATTAATATTACATTTAGCTTAACTAAGGTTTTCATACATAAAATTAAAGATATTTAGACATATTAGACTTAAACACATATATTTTTCAGAAATCTGAAACAAACAGCAAATTTCAGACTTTTCACATTTCAAATGTCACATTTAAATTTTATTGATTTTAATTTATAATTTTAATATAGAACAGAAATTGTATGTACTAACTATATCAGATAACCACTTCTGTCATAAAGAAAACAGAAAACACGTGCGCTGATGAAACATTGTTACCTCTGAATGACGTCACAGCAGAAGCATGCCAGTGCAAGGGATGATGGGATTTCAGTGATAAACAAAAACATTCCAATGAAATAAGAAATATTTATTTTGCTCTAAATCTATGTAACCTAACTTTGAACTTAGACCACTGCAGAGCACAATGACACAAGTGTGTCAGCATCTGGGGGACGGATCGTGTGTTAGCGTGCAGGGAAGGGGGTCAGGCAGGCCAGAGTATTTTGAGTTGAGGGTGATTAAATGTAGCTTCTATGAATCATGGCTTCCCACACTGCAGGTCACAAAGCAGCATGAGTCATGAACAAGTCTTATATGGTAACAAACAGGGCCAGACAGGCGAACATGCGCACACACACCTCCATATGGGGACCAAGTCAAAATTTACTAGCATTACTATACTTTAGGGGACATTTGGTTCCCATAATGGGACCACATACCCGGACCACACACACATAAAAGTTGGCATATGTAGTTTATGAGGACTCTCCATAGATATAATGGTTTTACATTGTACAGACTGTGTATTCTACCCCTAAACCTAACTCTCACAGAAAACTTTAGTTTTAATTAACAAAAAAACATTTACTATGCTTTTTAAGCAATTTGGTTAACGAGGACACAGGATACACAGTATGTTCCCATAATCCATGTTTACATTGTTATACACGTCATTATACACATTTGTGTCATCGTAAACCACATATGCAAACCCACATACACACACACATTCCAAGCTATTTCGGAAGCTATTTTGTTTACCTCTCATAAACACAGTGATTTTCATACTAAACTTGTTTTTAATTTTAGCATTTACTATATGCTATCTCTAACCCTTACGAAACCTGCTGACATTACATTTATAGCAAAACATAATTTGACTTATTTATGATCCTTTTAAATATGCACTCATTTAAATGTCCTTACAAGTCTGTTTCTTACAGAGAGAACGCACTAATCTTACTAATCTAACTGAACCTGCTCAGTAGTAAGGGTAATGACCTCTGGTATATGCAAATAACTAAGGCATTGCAGTTACAGTAAAAACACTGGCTATGTTCACACAGTTAGTGTGTTTAGGATTAACAACCATTTTTGCTAAACAGAACAGGTGTGATTCTTGAATTGTCTCTCTGTATTAAAATGCCTGTCTGTATCAAGAAATATCCAAAGTCAATCCCCTTTTCTATTCTTGTCATATCTATGAATAAAGCCTGTAACCATAGTGACAGGTCAATTTTAAAGACAGTTACTTCTATAACACTGGAAACTTTGATCACATTATTTAACAAATTATTTAGTTTAAAAATAGGCATTTGTGCGTCTTTTAAAACTTAATTAACCGAAAACAAATGCAGTTTCAAAAATGTTTCACCGCATTTGAATCACACCAGACCACAAAACTGACTGGAGCAGATCCAGTATAAAGTCAACGACTGAACCTAAAACCTTTGGGTGATACAAAGCTCCTATCTGCTCGTCACGGCTCATTTCTGAGTTCCTGGAACTCTACATGAAAAAAACACAACACGTATGAGATGTGTGCAGTGCAGGGTGGCTATTGCACTGTATGATATGACCCGTTATTTTACTCTCAAATATGTCTGGCCTGAATTTATCAGTGTGTGTGTTACCTGGGAATCGAACCTATGTGAATCCTAGCTACTGAAATCTACAGGGTATAGTATTCAGTTATAGAATAAAGTTGCATTCTGCTTCTGTGTAAACTTAGCCACTGTAAAGTGAGAGTAGAAGTAGAAGTGGACATTCCATGTGCCCATATATAGCCGTATCTGAGTACAGACAGACATGGTAAATAGAGACATCCTCCCACAGGTATTCATGTCTAAAAACACAAAGAGAATCTTAATTCAAATATCCACAGCACCTCAAGGAAATTGTTTTAAGTTTCCAGACACACACACACATTTATACACAGTGTTCTGTCTGTCAAACAAATAATCCATTGAACCAGCCCTGTGGAAGTTTTTCCCCAATACATCACAGTTCTGGCAGTGTGTTCGATAAAGACACAAGACAAAGTATCATTGTTCGTAAATTGCTTATTCGTAACAATACTTATTGTTCGTTTTGTTTAAGGACGACATAAAATTTTATGACCAATTTATGCTTAAATCTAAAAATCCAAATAACTGAACAAATTTATTCTGAAACATATATAACATGCACACACACATACTCATAAATCCTTTCACACACACATACATTGACACAAGCCCAACCACTTTTGAATCAACAAACCCAGATTAGTGGTTAGATCCGTTACAGGAGCAGTAGCTGTTTTGATAGAATGCACATCAAGAGTTGCCAGGATTTATTTTGTGCAAAACAAACCTCAGTTTAACAGAGGAAATGTAGATTGATGGAAAATCTCCCCATAGGAAAGAATTGACACTTATGACCACCCACATCCGTACTTTCACACTGTGTGTGCGCTATAAACTGTGTGTGTTTGTAAAGATATGTATATTAATTTGTCTTTGATAACCCAGAGGCAAAATGTTATTGTTCAGAGGTTGCTTTTCATAGCTCATTAAACTTAATGGAGTTCACAGTTATGTGACATTTCAGTATCAGCTTTGTTTCTTGTAAAGTTTCTTAGGTAAAATAAAATGCAAACTGAGACAAAGTTATAAAGTTTTAATTAAGAATTTGTTGGTAAATATCTGAGTTTGTTGGAAATTTGATTAAAGATTTTTCTTTGGGGTCGCCTGCTTGCGTTGAGAGTGCTTTAGACAGGTTACATGGCAGAAATAAAGAATGGACTCTCTCAGGGTCAGATATCTTGCTGGCAGCCGTGTTGACAAAGTATTAAGAGCTAATATGAGCACATGGAGGTGTGTGTTTACTTGCACACACGCAAGACTTTTCAAGACAAGTTTTCAAAACAACACAAATGGTTCACCGTTCATGGGTCCCAGCTGCATGAAAGAGGACAAATTAAACATAGTAATAAGAGAGAAAATAAAGGCACAAATAATTCCTTTAAAAATGACAAAGAAGACAACTAACCTGAGTAAATTTAAAGGGAAAGTGAACCCAGAAATGATTCCTTAACTTTTATTTTTGAACACAGAAGGACATTGTTTAAAATCATGCCAAGAACATTTCAAGTCATTTTATAGATAATTTAAATTTGAATGTTTATATAATTCATAAAGTCATAACCCTTTTCCCCCTTCTAAGCCCTAAAACAAATTACTGTTTGCCTGTACGTACGCAAGTGTGTATATGTTCCTTCAGATAAACAATAGTTTTAAAGGTTATGATCCCAAGTGTGCGCAACTGTGCGAGACTAGCTGTGGGTTTGGGGTTAAACACATTTTAAACTGACTCAAAACGAGAGGATAAATATTTTTTTCTCTCTCAAACACACACACACACATACATAGACAGACATACAGTGGAAATATTAAGATAATCCTAAGTGTGAATCTGATGTCAGTCTTTGGGAGGTCCCTGCCCAACTTTGTCCTGGTGACACGGTTTCCTTCATCAAACATCTGACGTTTAGGATACTGGATATTTGCTGCTGACCCATTTAAATTGCCATGAACTGTTTTACAAATTTAATGTACTTTTACAAAGTATTCTATTTTAAAGATTTATTTTAAAATAGCTTCCAGAAAGTTTTCATAAAGTCTTTGTAAGAGCCCCTAAAAATGCTCTGTCCTTCATCACTAAGCAACATACACACTTGGACACACAAGGTCTGTTTTGTATCAATAGAGACACAGCATCTGTTTTCAAAGTCATTATGCTACAAAATATCACTAGCCAATATAGGGCCATCAGCAGAATTGAGGAATCAATACAAATCTTGCAAAATATTGATTTAATCTTAATTAAAATACTAAATCTTAACCTAGCTTGTAGCTGGGCTGAACAACAAGGCAGATCCTTCTGAATAACACTGTGACACGTTACAGAGATGTGGACTATGATTACACAAACATCTGCACAAGAGGCCCCACCCCTTTCCTGTAAGCTGGCAAAAATATGGATCTCAGGTAAAAGAGTTGAACTTGTCACCATTCTGGAAATATTATTGAAGTTGACTTATAAGAAAGGGTAGAATTTATAAGAAAGGGAAGAAACAGTATCTTATTCATTAAGCACTCTTGATATTACCTGTGATTGTAATCATATTTCCACACAATAAAGCTAAAAAAATAATAGAATGATTCAGCGGGTTGAAGGAAGAGCGAGTTAGTCATTTAGTGGCAGGCTGAGTACGAGTAAATTAAACTCAATCTGTTACTGTCTTGAGTCATAATGGCTCAAAGCTACAGTAAGGACAGGTGAAAATAAGCCTCTCTTTAAAAGCCACATTTTCCATTGTAAATGAGCTTTTGCAAAAGATAACTAGCTATTGTTGGATTAAATGGAAAAACCTCTTGAAACAGAGCTTACGAGAGTGCTGTTGGATCCCTGTGTTAATTATTGGGGTCCACAAATCAAAGGTAGATGAAATTTTAGTCATTTTTCCTGTAATGGAAAAGTGCAGCCAGACAGGAGTCTGAATTAATTATGGAAACAGTAGTAAGAAAAAGAAAGTTTTACACTTCCACACTGAATTGTTTTCCCTGATGAATGAATTGCAGCATAATGAAACTACATGTTGAGAATAATTCTTTCTACGGTTTTGATTTTTTTTTTAAAGAACATTTCTAAAGTTGACATAGCTTCTTAAAAATGACACATATGTGCATCTAAGCCATCTCGCCTGATCTGGTGTGGTCAGTTTAAAGAGATGATGCGTGCCATGAGCCATAGACGTGTTATTAGTCCCACATGCTGAACACTGGACTTTAATGCAGATCTGCACGTCTGCGTGAGCTCAGGAGAGGCTTATGTATCCAGGAGCTCCTGACCTGAGGTCAGCCTACCACAGGCCAGAGACAACTCTCTCTAGCCCTGGGCAGACAGGTCCCCGCCTAGATCAGCAGAATAGATCCACGCTTGTTTGTTTATAAAGCAGCCAGTGCGTCAAGTCTCGCTCTGCGTAAGCGGCTATTTAAGGACACTTTAATCCTTCAATGGATTTGTAACAGCTCAGACTGAAGAGATGAAAAAGCATAAATAACGCGATAAAGGCACGTAAATGAATGAGAAGAATAACAGATGATTGCAAAGTGTGTCAGAGGGTTTGTCTGATTTATCATTATATTCCAGGCAAAAAATATCCACCTGCCTATTTACAAATCTGGGTATTTTCCATAGTATTTTCCAGAGTCATGTTCAGGTTAATAGCTGTGTGATATAGATTCAGTCGTATTATCTAACATATAACTATTTCAGGGATGAATACAATATATAGGAAGAGAATGTTGTAAGCCACACTGGAAAGGAATTTTGTAATGCATAAAATCAAACACAGAATCTCTCCATCCGTGTGGCATCCCGTCTGTCTGTCCACCTCACGTAACCCGTCTTGATTCTGCAGATACACAGACGGCTGACGAGTTGGCTAATCTGCTGCCTTCTTTATTAAACAGGGATGTGAATTCCTTCTCTAGACATCAACAGCGCCTATTCCTAGATCCTAGTACATCAACTCTTTAAGAAAC
>JAZGTJ010011306.1:0-17091 GCA_036877575.1 Botia almorhae
AATAGAACGAAGGATTCGGAATATGTTAAACTGCAGTTTAATCATGAACTTACTTGTTTCAACTGCCAACTTTGTGCCTGTGCCAAATATAATCTTGTTGCCTGCACCTCCATACATCACACAATGTAAGACCATCAAACAAAAACTATCTGGCCCAAAGATTCATTCTGGGCTAACCCTTCTGTACTGATTTATTAAAGGGAAAACTAACCATTGCTAATTAAAGCATTTTTATAATCCTATTAAGATCCTATTAGTCACCATTTTTCTGGCAGTTGTATTCTACATTAATTCTATATCATTTAAGAACTACATCAAACTTGCTTAACGTACCAATCAATGAACCTTACTGACTTTATATTACAATAGAAATGTCAATTTTCATATCTCTCTACTAATATTAAACACTTTCTTGGTTCAGCTATCAGTTTGGTTGTAGAGCCAAAACAGATTTTCTTAAATTTAAATGTAGTCGCGCAATGCAGCTGATTATTTTAATGCAGTATTTCCACATTAGAGTTCGAATACTGGTAATATTTAAATGTACAGAATTAAATCAATTTTACCTGCATTTACCGTGAGTTTTGTGCCATTCCCAAATATTACTTTCTGTAGGCCAGTACCAGTCACACACAGTTACTTACCCAAACAAAAACATGCTCACAACAGGCCTCAAGCACTTACTGTATTTCACTTTTAACTGCTTAACGGTTTACAGTAAACAAAAACACCCAAAACTGAAGTGTCTCATACAAGTGTCAATTACATTGTGAATTTGGTAATAATGATTGTACTTAACTAACTTGTTTCGATGACCAGTGTCTAACCTAATATAAGCTTATTTACACCCACAGTCATTATATACTGAACAGCAAAAGTTAATACTCTAACTGTATATATATGTCCTTATTCTATACACCTCAGTACAGAAATGTTTAGGTTTAGGCTGAAATTTTTATATAATATTGTATGTTAGGTAGTAATGCTATATACAATATAATATAAAGTGCATTATATTATATAGTTTGTCTTCAGTTCAAAGTATCTGAAGTTTCCATTTTGTGTCAAAAAAGATTCAGGAAGACAATAGCCAGTTGTTATGTATATGGACCTATTTTAAAAATGTTCGGTATATATATATATATATATGTGTGTGTGTGTGTGTGTGTTCAGAAATATGTTTAGTACATTTCTGTACTGTTTAAATAACATAATTCACTAATTAAATTAACTAATGTAAGAGATACAATAACAAATGATGTAAGTGGTTTTAAAGATGATTAACTTACTTGATTCAACTGTTAATTTTGTGCCTGTCCCAAATATAATCTTTCTGCCACCTCCAGTATTCACACAGTGTCAGACTACACATCAAAAACTTCTAGTCCCACTGGCCACAAGTCCGTAGACTCATTTTTAACATTTTTAACTTTTAGCTTTTAACAGTGTCTAAACTATACCAACTTCATACACATTGTGCCTACATACTGCACCCCATTAAATTAAATTAACTGCTCCTTTTTACAATCTGATGTTTGTATGTTAATATTCAGATCATTGCTAAAGCTAATATATATCATATAAAACAAATATAAAATTCTGTATTGTCAAAACACTTACTACTTTCAACTGTCAGTTTGGTTCCAGAGCCAAAATAGATCTTAAAGCCTCCAGCTTGAGTCACACACAATATTCTGTCCCTACAGTAACTCCCTCATACAATGTGAAGTACCTCCACTTCGAAAATGACAGAAATCTTCAAAATATCTTAATTTCTGTTAGTATTTATAATGAATACACGATATACTAACAGGTTCATAATGTCTAATCATTTTTTAAGATTGCCATCAGTACCTTTGCCTTATTAAATGACAGATCATATAGTTTACAAGATTCCAGTTTTCAGTTTGTATTGCAAATGTACATTTTATGGCCTTATTGCAATTCTTTATGTATATTATAATGCTCAGATTTTTATATTTTTTTTTCTTTTTTTAAGGGTCATTTTTATGTAAGCTGGAAAAGCATGTCTGGTTTAATATGATTCTGTCATCTATCATGTAAACTGACTAAATGTCTCATAGTCTCAGATCAAGTATATAAAGTTTTCTGGATACATTATCTTCTCATAAACCATTGCAGTAGGTATGAGCCTCTGGAAGCCATGACATTTCCAAAGCACGTCCATTTCTTAAAATAGTTTACATTGATGTAGTTACTGTCAGTTCAGTCACCTTACTAATTAGAAACCAATTACAACTTTAGTGGCGCTAATTAGTTTTACTAATATACATCTCATAAGGGAAATATAATCTGTAATAATACCATGTATTCTGTTTTCTGTAATACCATGTATTCTAACTATTTTCTAATTTTCCTGTTTTTTCTTTATAAAGCGTTTTTTTCTGTGTAAAGCGCTATTTCAATAAATTTTGAATTGAACTGAGATCACAGAGATTTTTTAAAAATGTGTCTTTTTATAAAAAACAAAAACAATAAGGGATTCATCACACTGATAACCATATAACCAATATAATCAAACTTACTTGTTTCAACTATTAACTTTGTGCCTGTTCCAAACAAAAGCTTGTAGTTTCCACTTCCAGTCACACAATATAAAACCACTGAGCATAAACTGGATTGTTAATCTAAATTCAGATCACCTGCCTTAACCTATTATCCTAACTGTTCAAACTGATCACCTAATTAGATAATCAAACTATCAAAAATGTACATGTCCAATGGCCAGTTGGACATTTTGCTGGTGGACTATGGGCCTGTATGTCTATGTCCACAGGTACATCAATTTTGGCCTCAAAAAAATAAACTTGTTAGATTTAAACTATGATCTGCTTTATATTTCTATTCGAAACACTTACTTGTTTCAACTGTCAGTTTGGTTCCAGAGCCAAAATAGATTTTCTGACCTCCACTTTGAGTCACACACAAACATGTTTCCTTACATTAACTTCCTCATATAATAAAAGTATATTATATAAGTACCTCTTCTATATAGTATAAAATTGTGATATTTCAGAGTATCTATACTGCAAGACAGGATATACTACTAGGTAGAGTGTCCAATAACTTTCTAAGATCGCCATTGTTACACTCCAAAAAATAAGAGCTCCTGAATTGTTCTTTGTCTATATGGTCCTATAAAAAAACTTGAACATCCAATGAACCTTTCTCTTGCACAAAAGGTTCTTTGTAGGGGAAAAAGATTCTACAGATTGTTAAAAGGTATAAAAGAAATGGTTCTTTTAAGCACATTTAACTGAAAGTTCTTTGCAGAACCAAAAATGGTTCTTCAACCACATTGCTGCAAAGAACACGTTTTAGCAGCTTTATTTTTAAGAGTGTACCGCTGCCTTATTAAATGACAGATCATGGAGATTTTTTGTAATCATGGCTTTTCACAAACAAAAACAATAACAAACTATCGATAATCTATATAATCAACCAATATAATCAAACTTACTTGGTTCAGCTATCAACTTTGTGCCTTTTCCAAAAATAATCTTGTAGCCTCCACCTCCAGTAGTCACACAATATAAAACCACTGAACAAAAACTGGCCCGTTAAACTGAAATCAAACCTGCCTTAACTTCTTATTGTTACTGTTGTAAACCAGTGGCCTAATTAGGATTATTGAACTATCAAAAAACCTACAGGTCAATGTAAATGGACTATTCTGCTGGTGTACTATGGAAATATAGGAGTAGTATGGGTCTGTGGTATGTGTATGTCTGAATCTACATCAGCTTTCCTTTAAACAGAATACACTTTTAAGCATTTACTATGATTTGGAACCTCATGAACAGAAAACCAGTTACATTTTTATAGAAGAATTTTTGAAGAATTATTGTTTAATTTTGGTTTTAATCTAATGATTTAGTACCGAAACAGTTCGGTAAACAAACATGATAAATCTTGGGGAAAAACACAAGCAAATAAAAAAACACCACTGATACGAACAAACTTACTTGTTTGGATTATCAACTTTGTGCCTGTTCCAAAGATTATTTTATAACCTCCAGCAGCATTCACACAATACGAGAGGACACAACAAAAACCTTTCAACACAACAGCTGCTGTCTGATTAATCTGAAAAAAAAAACTCTAAAACTCTAATGTCTGCAACTAATAACCAGTCCGGCACATTCTATTTCAGAACGTCTTATTCCACAATCGCTTTAATGTAAAACATTGTCCTACATATACAGTAGGCCTATACCTCCTATTATTGATTTTGAGTATAGATATGTAGGAAACTTAGCATCAATACATAAAAACATTATTCTACATATTTGCATAAATCTACATACTTACTTGTATTTACATGTAATTTTGTGCCAGACCCAAAGATCAGTTTTCCAAATCCATCATTCACACATTGAAAAGCCTCATAACTATAACTGACTGTACAGTTATACAACACTGTCCATAACCACTTATTTAAACTAACTCACAAATATGTGTATTAGTTTTCATTTAAACATACTACATTTTCATACATGCTTGATATAAAGTCAGTTTAGGTTTTTACAAGTGGACACAAAATGCTTCTTGCCTGCATGTTAGGTTGAGTATTTAAAAGATCTCAAGTCCCACTGATGTTAAGTCTACCTCTATTTAAAAGGCGATAAAGTAGTTTTTACCTGCGTTTACTGTGAGCTTTGTTCTATTCCCAAATATTACTTTCTGTTCTCCAGAATAAGTCACACACAATTATACAGCGATACAAAAACACATTGACTGTTTAAGAATGCCACAACTGTCTTTGGAGGACTTAAACATAAACTTTGATTTAAATGTATTAACTTTATTTTATTTATCTGACGCTTCATCTAAAGCAGCTTAATTCTAACAGGGATTCCTTTCAGGGACACAATAACATGATGGATACTGCAATAATAAACTCCAGAACTGCACAGCTGGTTTTTACATTCATTTTCTTCAATTATTAGTTTGATTACGCAGCCAAACTAGTTTTCTTAAAATGTGTTCTTAAAATTATATGAATTTATTTGAAACAACGCTAATTCGTCTTCAGTGATCTCAATGTATTACGCAGTTTTCTGTTTTGTTTGGAGAACCCGTGTGGCTTTCAATGTAACAATCGAAGGATTGGTTTTAACAATGTTGATTAACGTTTAATTTGATTTACATTTACCTAAGCCCACTGACCTTCTTTGGTCCTTTTTGATGCTCATTGTAAAATTGCGCTGTATTTAAAACTGTAAAAAAAGTTTTTTCCTCTCACTAATCGTATCTGAACGAGACTACAAAGTGTGCAACTAACATAAGCAGCGCAAAGAATAATAAACTTACTTGCGTCAACTGTTAATTTTGTGCCTCTCCCAAAGATAAGTTTCAGTTCACTTCCAGTCACACAAAATAAGATCACACAACAATAACCCGTGAAAAGCAACTTTCCTTGTTCGCTGATGTCAAACTATCATCTGCCTTCATTTTAATATAAGCAATTCATGAATTATTATTAAAATTAATTCTAGATCTAGGAAATGCAACGAAATAATTCACTACAGCTTCACTTATGAACTTACTGGTTTGGATTATCAGTTTGGTGCCTGTCCCAAAGTACATCTTTCCAGCAACTCCAGTATTCACACATTGTAAAACCACGCATCAAAAACCGTCTCTGACATCTACAGTCTACAGGTTCTGCCAATGTAATACAGTTCATCAATTATACTGTATTTCAAATTACAATCTGGTGAACTGAACATTTTGATTCAGTCTGTTTTGCGTAATAACAAAGCACAATAATACACCCTGTTCTTTGAACATGCATGCTGTAGGATTGTGGGTAATGTTCTATGGAAAAATACTAGTGATATGTTATGTGTTTATAAATCTGTACGAAACACTTACTTGTTTCAACTGTTAGTTTAGTTCCAGAGCCGAAATATAATCTCCTGTTTCCACTTACAGTCACACACCAGTTTTGGCTTTAGCATTAACTCACTATTCTCACATGAATCAGTGTGAAATGCTCTCAACAGTACATGAATCTTTTTCAAATCCATTTTTATCATTTATTATAAACACCAAATTTTTAATTTTAAAATTTTGAGTTCAACTTTCCTGTAATTCCAATGGTAAAGCACGTTGCCAGTAATGTCAAGATCATGGGTGTGATTCAGATGTTGCAAACAAACTACTGAGATGTATACCATTAATGTTACGTACGCGCTTTTGCATATAAGCGTCGATCAAATGAACAAATGTATGTTCATTTGTAAAGCTATGTAAAGTAAACGTAAACAATGCCTAACGACTTAGTCAATGTGTTCACAAATGGAGAAACCTAATTGGTTGGTAAAGTTTGCTTTAGCTGTACTAATGATCGCTGTACTTTAAAATTAAGTCTTCAGAATTAATTAAGCTATTGATCTGGATTTCTACTTACTTGAGATAATGGTAACTTTTGTCCCTTTGCCAAACACAAGTTTGTCTGTGCTAGTCACACAGCATTAGTGGCTTTGACAACAACCTGTGGCATATTTGTTTGTAGAATCTACAATCAATAAGTCAATTTATTTGTTATTATAGGTTCTATATAGTGAATTATCAATCCAGACATAATTCTTACCATTTTACAAAACCAAATTAGCCAGTTATGGCTAGTTATGGCTTTATGGCTAATTTAGTCCATACGATTATCTAAACCATTGTTTACATTGTAATACTGTCTAAAGATGTGATGGGCTGACGCTGATAGAAGATTCATACCTGAATTTACAGTCAGTTTTGTTCCTTTTCCAAAAATGATCTTCCAATTTCCCCCACCACTAGTCACACAGTGCTTTATGGACCAACAAATACACGCCAACTTTCAAGGCATGACCAACCATAACCTAACATAAACCCAAGATAAACAAATACAGCAGCACCTCATCCAGAACTACAATCCATTTATATTTCATGCCTTCTCTACAAATATTTCATGTCTATGTGTATTTATAATGTACATGCTGTCTATTTTTCTCAGACGGTACTCATGGTAGCCTACAGTACATCTCAGTTATCAGCCTACAGTATATCAGTTTTACATTATACAAGTTTCATTTAGCACATTTTTCACTTCGCTTTCGACCATGATGTAGATTCAAAAGCAATCAACACCACAATATCCCTATTATTTGTCGTGTAATGCGAAATAATGGGAGTACCATTCAAATATAAGAACTTGTAGAGATAGGACTGATTTTGTATACTCACTTGATTGAATTTGTAACTTTGTTCCGGACCCAAATAACAGTTTGCCGTATGAACCACCAGAATTCACACAGTGCAAAACAACATAGCATTTACTATTTGAGCACGATGGTTACCAGTCACCAAACTCTAGATACCTTAGCCAGCAAATTTGCTACCCAATGTGTACCGTAAAAGAAATAAATAAAGATTTATGAGTTCACCAATAACCACTTATGACTAAACCAAGTAACACAACAACATAACACAAAACCCAAACATACACAACACGTACTAAAGTGTAAACTGCTCAAACTAATGCTGTACTTGCCTGTTTCAACAATGAGTTTTGTTCCATTACCGAAGATAATCTTGTTAGTATTTGAATTCACACAGAACTACAGCCCATATCAAATACTCCATTTCCCAAACACACAAGCTATAACCTCAGACAAACAACATACTGGACTTAAAAGATAGAATTCTTAAAACAGATACATATGCAAGATAAATTTGTAATTCTTTTCACTTTTTTGTGTGTGTGTTTTGCAGTATGACAGGCCCCAGTATCATTTCATTTCCCTTTTTATTTTTTATATTTATCATGTTTTTCTCACCCTCACTCACCTAGCTACATGTATGCAGATGTTAAAATGACCCTTTAAGAAAAACACTTAAGATTGTATTTACCAAAAAGATGAACTTATGGTACACTTACGTTTCTTCACAATAAGCTTTGTGCCACTCCCAAATATTATCTTTGTGACAGTAACACACATCCTTTCACAAACATTATTGTGATTTTCACCCTGAATATTTTACTTCTGTCTGCTCCTGGCCAACATTTCCAGTTCTTACTTACTTCAAAAAGTAACAATTCAATAATTGAAAAGATACCAGAATTAGTAAATCAGTTTAATTGCTGTTGTCAGACGTTGTTAAAGTAATCAAAGATATTTCGCTTACTGGTTTGAATTAGTAGCTTGGTTCCTTTTCCAAAAAATATTCTGTTTGCAGTATTAGTCACACACAGAGATACTCCGTAACAAATACTGCAGAGCACTGACTGCTATATTTTACGCAACACTTATAATAAGTATATTTTTGTAATGCTACAATACATACTAATACAGTTATTATTATAACATGTTGTATTATGTAATGATTTCAGCTTTCTTTTGTTTTTCTTCTTTATGTTAATAGGTCTAGAATTTGAGCTAGATCTAAATATTGATTATGACAGAATGTGTTTAAAGTGAATTTGAATATTACATTTTTGGGTTACAAATCTATTTACTAGAAAAGTAAAAATGTTCTGAATTTATTAAAAAAACTGCACTAGTCTGAAAATTGTTTTGATCGTTGAATTTACCAGAGGTGCAAACTTACTTGACTGGAGAAATAGTTTGGTTCCCAAAGATTATTTTTCCAATGGCACAGATGCATGAGATATTCACACATCTCATGCATCTGTACATAAACCTGTGTATAACAGCCAATCTCTAAAGCCAGACACTGTGTTTCAGGTGTACCATAAAACAACAATAATTTACATTAAAAAGACTTATGAGCTGTCCACAGCCTCATATCAAAAAACCAAACACCACAAAAAAGACACAAAACCCAAACATACACAAGACAAAAGATACTAAAGTGTTTCCATCTAAACTGCTCAAACAAATACTGTACTTGCCTGTTTCAACAATGAGTTTTGTTCCATTGCCGAAGATAATCTTGTTGGTATTTAAATTCACACAGAACTACAGCCCATATCAAATACTCCATTTCCCAAACACACAAGCTATAACCTCAGACAAATAACATACTGGACTTAAAAGGTAGAATTCTTAAAACAGAGAGATATGCAAGAGGAAACGTAATTTTTTCACTATTATTTTCCTAAATTGTGTGTGTGTTATGCAATATTACAGGTCACAGTATCATTTCTATTCCCTTAATGTCCATGAAGGAAAATTTTTATTTTTTTAAATTTCCAGTTTTCCATGTTTTTCTCACTCTCAATTACCTAGCTATAGGCTACAGATTACTAAAATTAACTCTTTAAATATTCCATTCCAACACTTAGGATTCTATTCATCTGACCAAACAGAACGTAGGACACACTTTGTTTTCCCCACAATAAGTCTTGTGCCACTCCCAAATATTAACGTTTACTTTGTCTGTTACTGACACAATTTTCCAGTTCTTACTTACTTGAGTCAATGATAAGATTCGTCCCTTCACCAAAGATCAGCTTATCTGCAGCACCAACATTCACACAGCAGAGCACTCAACTACAATAACCCCGTCCACAGAACTGACACAGAAAACACTCGCCTTTGTTCTTAGCATTTATATAAAACATTTGGCTGCTCATCCTTTCCAATGTAACAATTGAAAACATTACCAGAATCAATGAATCAGTTTAACTACAGTTGAGAGATCAGGCATCACTTGAAATCACGTGAAATATCAGCTTGGTTTCTTTTCAAAAACTGATTGATTTTGATTATGTTGTTTACAGTAGTTTACACAATATACAACCCAATTAGTAAGTATAGTTAAAACTATAATTTAACAACTGGACAAGTTTAAAGTGAATTTGAACTCTCATCATTTGGGTTACAAATCCATTTACTAGAAAGGTAAAAGTAAAGGTAAAGTTTTAAGTTAATTTAAAACACAGCACAAGTCTAAAGCTTTTTTAATCATTAAATTTACCGGAAGTTCAAACTTACTTGACTGGATCAAAAGTTTGGTTCCCTGACCAAAGATTAGTTTTTCAGTATTCACACATGGCTAAACATTTGTACATAAACCTGTGTATACGAGCCAATCTCTAAAACCAGACACTGTGTACCTCTTCTGATCTTAAACATGTCTACTGTTAAATGTATTTGTTTTAAAGCAAAAAGGCATGTTGCAAATATACTATTTTGTGACAACTAACACAAACACTGCACTAATCTAAAAAAGAAAGGGAGTATTGTAGGATACAGCATGTATATGTAAGCGTCTAACTTTAAACTTTTAATTATAGTAACTAATTTAAGGTTTTAGGTTTATTAATTTTTTTAAAAAGTGTAACAAGTTTTAGAATGCCAGTTCTATGCATCTACTATATATTTATATCTACAAGTGGAATTTTACACGCCTACCTTCTAAAAACTGCCTTTCTAGATTTCAAAAATGTATTTGCAATTATAATATTTGTAAGAGTAAATGGAACTGGAACTTACTTGGGTTCACAATTAGTTTCGTGCCATTGGCAAAAATGATCTTGTCATTCCCTCTAGACACACAGAGTTACACACCATAACATAAACCCATGGCTGCTGCCACATACCCATCAAACAGTCATTTATTAAGACTGAGATTTGTGTATTCACATGAATTCCACACACAAATATCTGGCATTATTTTACAGAGCAAAAAACACTTGGTTGATATTTTTAGACTATATTGAATTTAGCAGAAGGAAAAGTCACTGAACACTTAAGACAGCATATGAGAAGCATTTGTCAGGTGTCTTAAAAGTGAACATAATCACGACTATGACTATGAAATAAAAAGATTAATTGATAAATATTAAAGATAAATTGATCTCACTTCATGAAAGGCTTAGTTCAATTACTAAAAAGGTTTTCTTTTACTAGTAAACGTTTAACTGCTTGTCACAGAGCTGCATTGACTACTTAGTTTTATCCAAAACAAATTTACATGTTATCAGTACGTGTTTAGTGGAAATAGAACCTACAACCTTTGCTCTGTTAACGGAATGCTGTATCAGTTAAGTTACAGAAACACTATAAATTGAATCATGTAAAACAATTCTAAAATTTTATAAGCAGATTTCTTGTATGACTGAAAAAACAGAATTATAAAACTTACCTGATTCTACTAAGTTTTGTTCCATTGCCAAAGATGATCTTATTGAGTCCTTGTGGATTAACACTACAGTACACACTATGTCAAATCTCCTCACCTGATCAATATAGTTCTATGTGTAAATTAACGTACGTAACTAAAAATGTGAAACATTTAATTAATAAATAATCATTAAATTATCTTAAGCTGTTACGACTGGTGTGATAACTTTGCACTTTGACTGGTGTGATAAATATTGTGTTTTTAAGTAACAACACATAAACATTAAAAATAGTTTCAGCACACAGGTTTTTTATGCTCTTAGAGCAATATGTAAGTTAATAATTAAAATACTTACTGGACCGCACAATTAACTTTGTTCCAGATCCCATAAAGAACATGAAGCCTAAACCAGATGACCACAGTGTCGCATCCTCAGACATAAAACCTCTGCTCATAACAGACAGACATGAACACGTTAGTTTTTTATCAAACACTCAAGCTCATAGATAATACCCTGAAATAATCAATATACCTATAACTTTGTATTATAAAAAATATACTATTTACCAAGTTATTGCCATAATACCCATTAATTACCCTTTCAATAATTACCTTGTTAAATGATTGTTACATTATTTTATATCATTTATAATTGACGTGTCATAATTATTTTACAATATTTACTTATTGTATAATTAAAATAATTCATAATTATTTTACAATATAATGCCTCTGATGTAAAACACAGTAATGAAGGTAAGTCGGTCTTAAGCAGCTTTAGAAAATCTCCGTGCTCCACTGATGCAAAAATGTTCTTAAAATAATATTATAAAATATTCAATTCTAAATCTGTTTGGGTCATTCCATATATTCCTTACCTGAATATCCGTGCTCTCACTGTATATCAGATCCCAGGATAATTCAGCACTTCCTCTGTAAGGAACAACGCGTTAAACGTTTAGCTTCACATCTCAAATTTTGCTGAAAACATCATTTCAAATTAAAGCGTTACAATTACACCAGCACAACAGACATTCTGTCAAACTTGACAGAATGATCAAATGTAGGCCAGGCAAAGACAACATTTCAAATGGGGGACACATGGTAATTCTCCTCTTGTTATAGACAGCAGTGTTCCACTGGCCTAGTTTTAGCTTCTTATATCCTTTACACTATACTGGTTCATCCACAAGCAAGTCTTAAGAATCTGTTTCGACTGCTACAACTGTTTCTGTTTGTCTTCTTAAAGCCCGAATTTACCATTTGCATTTTCAACCATAGGTTTCATGTGGACTTCCTTTGGGTTTTGATTTATAGTGTTTTTATTTATTTATGAGTAAAATATGGTCAATGTTTGTCATTACTAGTTAAAACTGAAGTTGCTTTATAAGGACCTACAACGTTGTCAAATTCTCACACACAAAACTCACACCGTCAATGTACTCTTCATTTTTTAAGTGGCTTGGATAAGGTATCTGCTAAATAATTAACCATAATGTAAATGTAAAACTGTCCTCATGTAGCACATTTTGTAAGACACGTCAAACTTCATATTTAAGATATGAATGTGTGTAATGACTAACATCATAAATCATTTTAACACTTATTTCACTCACAAATCAAATATGACAATTCTAAAAACCCAGCAGAGCTTTCCATGACTACAGCATGACTGAACAGTGTGATTTTTTGTTTTTGAATAACCTGTCAAAGATTTAATGACTCATTAATAACTGTATGTATATTGTGTATATTAGCTTCTTTTTTAAGTCATAAATGTTTATAAAAACACGTAAGGGTTTCCTAAATAAAATTTATTTCATTATTCATATTACTCATAATATTATTATTGTTGTTTATCATGTATGTTTGTTATTACTGTTCTAACGAAATGCTCGGGAAACCACTAGGGGTCACTCAAGTGTCCAAAGAGCAACAGCTAGAATAGCGGTGTATTTCCAAAACGAGCCACACGAGGGCATTGCACATTAATTCGGTCACATTCAGATAATGAGTACCAAGCTCACCGTTTAATGAATTAGTTAATTCATTAAATTAATTAATTCATTAATGTAAATGACTTCACTTAATGTAAATGAATAAATAATTATTTATTCATACAATAATAAAAGGAGACCTGCACATCAAAATAAAAATACACTGTCTTCAAAAAGGGTTACAAAAGTGTTGCAAAAGCAATCCATAACCTAGAACAGTGAATCGACAAAATGCTTTGTTGGGAAATGTTGTTTTTTTATTCAATTTAGGTAAATTTAATATAATATAAAATACCTAAGACACTGTCGTGTTAGGCTTTTGGGCATATTTACAGCTGTCTCTGTCTATCACACACGCAATGGAAAAAAAGCGACAAAACACACACTTTCTTGGAACCCAAAGCGAGCAGTAGATCTTTATCTGAACATGTGGTTAGAGCATCTCTGCCACGTATGTGCTGTTGAAACTGTGGTTTCCACATACTCATATGAAACTTTCATTAAGACATTTTATTATTTAAATGTTTAAAAAATAGTACAAGAACAGCAAACATAAGAGACTTAGTAAAAATCTGTAAAATCTGAATTATGTAATTATAACTTTTAGACAATGCTAATAGACTATGACAGAGGACAGACATCTCAAAAACTTTGCAAAATGTTGTACATTTTGTAATAAAAGAAAACAAAAACCTACCCTTCATAAGCACTTGCTCGCAACAAAAGCTTTAAATGCGCATAAACGCAAAGCCTAACAAAGCGTAATTGACAGTTTAATTCAATTTAAAAACTACATGTCAAGAGAGTCTACAAAACATCGCTTGTGTTTTAACTACTTACAATTTTCCTCTATGTTCATTACCAAAGTGAGATAAATGCAGATACTCTGGCTTGCTGTGGCAGTGTTCCAAATCATTCCAATTGTTCCAATTATTCAGAATGAACTAAATTAACTTCTTAAACCAGAAATGCCTTCACAGACATCAATACATTGACTCCAACACATTTAGCAAGAAGAATTCTCAGACCTGTCATAAGTAGGTTCACGGAGTTCACTTTAGGACCACCTGAAAAAAATTATAAAAGAAAAATGAATTTACTTTGAATTTAAACTATTTTAACTAAATTAAAATGCATAATTTACCATAAAACATAGTTATACTGGCAAACAAGCAAGTATCCAAGCTCTTTATATAGAAATACAGCCTTATAGATGTATTCATTAGCAGTTAATCAAATGCAGTAGTCTTTGTTTTTCATTACTAACCAGTGCTTGTGAACACTGAAGCAGAAATATTTGAGGGATTTGTCGGACAAGGCTCTGAAGCCGGTCTAACGGGGGAATCTGCAGAAAAACAATTAACCAGAACAAGTAATGAAGTTTGAAAATGCTATTAAATAAAGAAATATTTAACTTTTTAAATAACAAAGAATAATATACAAAACTTAAGTACAAACCAGTCACAGGATTATTATCAGACGTTTTGGAAACCGTAGCTGTATCCATTTGGCAATGCTGGATACTTTCTTTGTTGAAACCAACATAATAAAAGGTTTTACTGGATGGGAACAAGACGGCATTGTTGGTATTTAAACTCTTTTCACTGTCACGATTCAGAGTCATCTTTTTATTTCCAGGAAAGAAGCCGGCGGCCAGACAAATATCTTTTTCTTTTCCTGTGCTAGTGGACAAGATGGACAGACTCGGAGGAGTTTCCGGTACATCTCCTGTGCAACAAAAAATGAAGAGTTTTTAGCAGTTTGTCCGTTTTTGGCAAGCCTGTATTTTCTTTGCATGGGGGAATACAGCAGAACGAAACATAGTTTTCCTTTCTATGAGTTTTTATAAGCAAATGATCCTTCCTTCAAGCTGTGCCATTATTTTCATGAAGAAAACACATGGCTATAAACAAATGAATTTACGGCAAAGGCTTTGTTCAGAAAAACAAGCCAAGTTAACATTGTTCGTTATCGCCTTCAGGCTGAGCTTAACACAATAGATTAACAACAACTACCAGAGGCTGTTTCAGACAAACTGGTTCAGTTTTTAACAATGTTCTACGGCACGTTTACGTGTATATAACAAAAAAAACTTACTTGGTACAACAGTGAGAGATATCGGCTTTCCGAATGTTAGGGGATCAGTAGCTGAAAATGCACCGCTTTCTTAACCCTTACAAAAACGCTTACGACCCTAAACTAATACTAGGACTACAAACTGACCTAACCCAGCCCCATAAACTAAAACTAACCGATTCAAATTCCTGCTTTCACTGCATGGGTTTAAAAATTGCATTGCAATAATATTAAAAGCTGATTTACTTACTTGGTATGACGGTGAGAGTGATGGGATTCCCAAATGTTAGTGGGGTCTCCACTTCATTCAGCCCCCTGACAATATCTTTCAGTAACAGAAACTATCCTAAACTCTCAAGAAATGTGATAAAAACACATCTGAACTGATCATGTGAAATATCCATTTGAATAATCCCAGTTTGGTGTCTTTTGAATGATAATTCCAGCTGGTAGTACATAGCCATGTTAATTCCGCATCCGTTCCAATCAAATACAAACTGGTAGATTCTACTTCCAAAATAGCGAAAACAATACAAAGAGAATCAAACTTCTGATGCTCCGGACATTTAGGCACATATTGTTTGTTGAAATCAGTCAGTTGAAGTTCAATACAGTTGAAGATAAAGATTAATGTGCCATCATCAGTTTTTGTATGGCCCCTAATGAGGAATGTGTCACTGTGGTAGTCCAACCCACGATATAAAACGTCAGCACAAAATCTACGTGCAACTAAACCACTATGTGAAGGGCTAGTCTCACAATGCAGTTAAAGAAACAATATTTCCTTTGGTGAAATGTGAATTACTGTCTTCTAAAAAACCTTCTGAGTCTTTTAAAATCCACAGCCATGAATGAGACGGAGAGATGTTAACAGAACAACCTAAGAAGAGTCATTCAGAGCAGTGGTATGCATTTAAAATGTGTGTTGTTCAAGGAGAGGTTTTTGTACGAGGCCAAACCAGAAATGAACCACTGTGGTACCCCCGTACACACTGACACATGTCTAAACAAAAACCCACAGCCTACCACTGTGTGAAATTGTTAATAGAATCCCAAGTAGAGTTACACATTTGCACAAAATGTGACAAACTGGTGCCTACAAACTTTTCTTTTAGGACAAAAAAATTTACATTTCACTTTAATTGACAATATTTGCAAATGCTTCACCTGAAGTGTTTAAGCAAAATTGTGTTACGTTTTCACTGAAAATGTTTGTTAATTAAAGTGTTTGTTAAGTATAGTTGGCTATATATCTAATAATGTAAGCAAACTTTCATGATGAGGTCAGAAAATATTTAAATTGTTTCAACAGAAATAAACAGTGCACAAATTGGCATACATGGAATAAAACACAAACGCAGTGAGCTAAATTAAAAATGTAGAATTCCCTGTATTATCAATAGTTCAGGGCTGGTGTTGTGAAAACTAAAGGTACAAGTAATAATAAGGACTATTAAAATGAAACTCGATGTTATGTTTTAATATATCTGGCTTAATTCATCAATATATTTGGCAAAGTCACATGCTGATATTCAGAACAGCAGCACTACTGTGTTGATTCGATAAACTTACATTTCAAACATAATTTTCCATTCCATAGACAGCAATATTTCATAGAATATCTGTGATTTCTTGGACTAATAATCCCAAAGTGGAAAGACGTGAAAAATGGACGTTTATGTTTTTTTAACACAGGAAGCGATCTTCCGTGTCTACATACTAAAGCACTGTAGAAACAGCACCAACTGCTGGACGAAACGTATCAAAATATTTTTGCGTTCATTTGCGCTCACAATTGTTTTCTGCATTAAAGGCCAATGTCATTTTTGCCGTTGGAAAACGCTTTTTCGAAACAATAACAATAGGCGCAGCTCGATGACGCTGTGACGACAAATAAATAAAATAATAATAAAAATAAAATAAA
>JAZGTJ010011307.1:0-17091 GCA_036877575.1 Botia almorhae
GTCTCTGTAACTCTGTGCTTTCTCTTTAACTGTGCTGTCTCTGTGACTCTGTGCTTTCTCTTTAACTGTGCTGTCTCTGTAACTCTGTGCTTTCTCTTTAACTGTGCTGTCTCTGTGACTCTGTGCTTTCTCTTTAACTGTGCTGTCTCTGTGACTCTTTGCGGTCTCTCTCTGCCTGTGCTCTGTTTCTGGGTCTCTGTGCTCTCTCACTGTGTAACTCCAGTCATTTTAATCTCTTTATGCTTAACCTCTTTGTCCTCCCTTTTTCTTTGTTAAATCTCAATGCAGTGTTCTTCCCTTCATTTATGTGTTCAGTCTTTTTCCAGCTCTTTGTCTCTGTCTGTCCTTTCCTCTGTGTGTTTTTGGCTCAGTGCTGCAGGTGAGTCAGCCTCTTAGACTTCATTCCTAATCAGTCACTGCGTGCATCACCATGTGTCAGAGGTCCAGCACAACATTCCTCTACCTTTCAATGTCTCTCTCTCTTTCACTCTCTCTTTTTCTCTCTCACCTCTATCTTTTGCAATTAAACGAAATCTCGGTTCCTAAACATTTCAGTCCATGAGATCGCTCAAGATCGGTCTAGCTGTTCTTCTGTGGGGTTTTGGCAGATCCTCTGCTTCGTTTTATTTGTATTCCTGTGATGTGAACAGATACCATGAGGCTTGTGCTGGCTTGTCCATACGTCTGTCTTTCTGTCTTTGGTCTTAACCTCTGCATTGTGCACTTTTATCCGTGTCACATGTGTATTTGTTGATCTTCTCTGCCTGTCTCTTTCCTCCGGTCCCCATAATCAGTGTCAGAGTGAGATAGAAATGTAGATGGGCGAGTGAACAGTGTGGTGGCCATGTACCGCAAAGTGACCTTGGAAGCGATGGCTTGTCCTTCATGTCTCCTGGGCTTTTCTCCGTGGTGTCCTGCATGAGTGGAAGTGTTTTGTTCATAACAACATCATAAAGATCTAGACACATAGACGTTTATGAGTGTTGACAGCTGAGATTGTGTGCAATGAGATCATCTATCCATCCATCATCCATGTCTGTCATCCATCCATTCATCCTTCTTTTTGTTTATCTATCTGTCTGTCTGTCTGTCTGCCTCCATCTCTCCATCCATCCCTCCATCTCTCCATCCTTTCACCCACACATTTATTGGTGCTCCTCTTCTGGCCCGATCTTGTGGTCCTCACCGTCTCCTTTGTAATTGGTGAGAGTGGATCTGTTTCACTTTAACTCACTTTATCTGTCTCTGCTGCTCGTTCTTATCATTGCTCTCCTCCAGAGCTGTGATGCTCTCCAGAGTGAGTTAGCTTGATTGAGGAAATGGCCCTAAAGCCCAAAGGCTCCTCTGTACTTACAGAGAGAGAGAGAGAGAGAGAGAGAGGCCAGCAATTAAAAGACACACGCCCCCGCTAACACATGCACAAGATGCAATTAATGCATTTCAGCCTCGAGTGAAAAAGATGCTGCTGGACGTATCAGTTCATTCTGTTTTGATGTGATCAATGACATCACAGTATTGTTATTGTGCTGCGTCAGTGCTTTAGAACCGCTGTAACTGACGTCAGTGAATCACACCTCAGCTGAACTCCAGTGATACTGAGCTGAATTCAACAGAATAGAAGTGAATAGAGAGAGAGAGAGAGACGGGGGAGCGAGGGAGCTTTGTTTAAGCATAAATGTTTTTAACGTTCACTTTCAGCACTTGCAACACTTTTAGGTTGCAAGAATGTTCCCTAACATTTCCAAAAACTGAACATCTATGTTATTTTGAGAGTTCTAGGAACGTTATATATATATATATATATATATATATATATATACACATATATACATTTTATACATACCTTTTACTGCAAGAATGTTTTTAATAACCTTACAAGAAACTGTTCTAGAAAAAGACTGGCCATCTGTTCAGAGTGTTTCCCTGCCTTCAGTGACAGACTCCAGCATTCATTGTGATCCTACATAACATAATAACATATATGGATGAATGAATGGATGAATGGACGGATGGATGGATGAATGTATTTCTCCTCACGTCTGTGTCTGTGAAGTCTCAAATGTTACCGGACAGATTTTAGGCACATCATTCAAAATGTTTTCCAAATGTGATTACGTGTCATTTCTGGTTTGTCATTGTGAATGAGTCGTTGTAATCACATTTATTTTATAATCAAAATGATGCAGAAGTCGTTCCAAAAAAAAGAACTCAAAATGACGCCCAAAACGACTGCGATTCAATATCAAACATTTCTCGACCCAGTCAGCCTGTTTTTCTCAGATGATGAGTTTCTGTTAATGATACATTCAACACATCTGTTCTGGAAATACACAATTATTAGCAATATTGCATCATGGAGCGCGATGACTGTTTTATCCGTTGTGACATAAACGTCTGACGCAACGACTCTCTTTCCTCGCGGACTGCTGGAGGTTTTGGATGGATAATTAATCTAATTTTAGCTCTTTGTGTGAAAGTCAGCAGAAAATCTAGCGAGCTGTCAGTTTGACTCTGCTTATGCTGTAAAGATTGTATAAACCACATGTCTATTCTCATATCTGACTCTCTCTCTCTCTCTCTCTCTCTCTCTCAGCAGTGGATGCGGTTCCCGTTCGGAAAGATGGGGAGCAGGTAAGCACAATGGCAGTGCTTTGCATATTTAAGATTTGCTTTGAACCAAACTTCCTGTAGACCTCATGCTGTTGCTCTGATGGGTTAAGCTTCAAGTTCCACACGCTCGTTACTCGTGTAACATCTGCGCATCTGTCTTGAACCGTCACGTCCACCGCTGTCTGCGCTTCACTGCGCTGACATTTCTACTTCATGACACTTTCATGAAGTTTTCTGCTAACAAGAACCCCCCAACTGTGCTAGAGGTGTCGTTACACAGCAGAGATGTGAGGCTGTTCTGTGCTGTCTGTGCTGTGTAAATATGACTTCAGATTTATGCTGTTTAGGCCAGAGCCATGATGGTTTAATGTGTATCTGACTGTGTGAGCTACTGGACCCCAGAGCCCGGCTAGTGCTGGTACAGTACTGCTGTAAACCAGCTTCTCTCCTGGGAATACATAGACTTATTCATCTATTCAATTCCCAACACGTTTCCCTGTTCTAAGGGCATCAGCTTCCGGCTCGTCCACAGATGAATTTGGCTAAAAATCTGCCCTTATGGATTCTGAACCCCTTCCAGAGCAAATGATGCATTTCATCTCTCTGTGCTGAATTAAAGCCAAGCCCGAGGCGGGTGATGTCATCTCTCTGTAGCTGTAGTTCTGAAGACACTTCCCAGCTAACAGGGAACATTCTCAGAAGGTTGGCTAACATTCTCTAAAAGTTCTCTCCCAGTTATCAAAAAAGTTATTCTTAAATTGTTAGTAGAACGTTTTAAAAACATTGCAGAATTAAAAGGTTTGAATATCGTTTGAATAATGCTGGATGGTTTCCAGTACAATATGCTGGTGTGCGTGTGTATCCAACAGGTCTTTTAACTAGCTTAGACCTGCATTAAAAACTCATGCTAGTCCAAGCTAGTCTTTCCAGCAAAGAATCATGCAAGTTGATTTGTAACTAAAGGCAACTAAACACGTCTCACAGCTTTTACCTTAAAAGTGTGCCGAAAACAGCAATTACTGCTCGGTTAGCGGGCAGGAAAAATCAATTTGATGGTAATTTACACCTAGCTGCTTTCTGCCCCCCCACAGAACAATTGTAGGCGGTTACCCTAATTAAACTCAGCCACAACACAGGTAAAACACAGCCAAAAAGCATTTTCTGGCATAGGCATATTTTATAACAGAAAAGGCTGTAAAGACTAAGATGAAAGGAAACAAATCAATCAACCCTGAAAAACTTTCTGACCAGGATGGCAGTCTGTTCAGAGTTTCCTGGGGCAGATATTTGCCCCTCTCCAGCGCCTTTCTGACACCGACCTCCATTTAATATTGATCTCTGTCCGTCTTTATGAAGAATGAGTGACGTTTCTGTTCGTTCTGGCACTCAATGTCTCGCTGCAGCGGGCGCAGTGTAAATGCGATCGATCGCTCGCTGTGAGTATGTTTGGGTTGGCTGGGATTACTTTACTGCTACTCATCAAAATCACCTTGTTTCTTCATGCTGTAGTTAAACATGCGGTATAGAGACGCCTACCGTAGGCATCGCTCAATTCATGCATATTTTACACAAATGTTACTGTACGTTACTGTAGCAGTTTAGCTGTTTGCTATATTAGTTATATAGTTACAACGTAACTATATTTTTTACGCTGTAAATAGTTTTGGTATGCACTGATTTTAATGAGTGCACAGACATGTTCACTGTTTTTGTGTATTTTGGGTAACCCCGCCCCTAAAAAGCACGTCATAACAAAGTGAATTGGGATTGGTCGCAATCAGATGGCTCATCCTGTCTAAATGGGGCGTTCTGGAAAACAAAAGGCACAGAGTCAACATATTATGATCAGGGGCATATAAACATACATCTTCTATCTGCATGTGGCCTCCCCATGTCTGTGGATCTCTCTGTGCCTGTTGTTCGTATAGATCTTGTGTTTTGTACATGGCCTCATCTACACAGCCTTTATCTCTGTGCTACACTTTTCACTGTATTCATCTCTTCTGTTCATTAACTGCTGTCTGTTTCTCCTCCAGCATGGACGTGCTGAGTTTTCCTGGGAAGGAATCAATGTAAGTCTGTTATTGATGTTTTCTCTTTTAAAGCTCGTCGAGTCTCCTTCTTGTTTTCCAGCTTTTGAGGGCTTTTTAAACTGATATGAACATCTGTTCTCTCTATCACACCACTATATAAACATAAAATTAAAATACATTGACAGGAGAGGATGGCATTATAAAAGGTGTGATGCGAGGGATTTAAAGAATGATATGAAAACTATCACAAACAGATGATCTGGTCTGTATTTTTATTTATATTTATATGAACCTGCTTATCACAAACATAACTTGAATCCCTGCAGCCACTCAACGGTTTATAATCACTGTATCAGTTTTCTCTCGAGGTTTGTGCAGCTCTCTGTCCACGTCACATTATTTGAGATTTGGACAGATTTTGTCACTTGTAGGTGTCGCTGGCTGTCCAGAAGATGACACAGATAACGCAGGACGGTCACAGAGTGACATCTGCTCTCACCCACAAATAGCAAATCAAAACCTCAGAGCTAAAATCTAAGATCTGACCAGCATGTTCTAGCTGTACGTGTCTACTGCTGCCGGCACTAGCAAAGTTTCAGTTCTCCAGGATCGTTCTACACAATTCTACCTGCACATTAGTCTATGTAAAACGGTTTATTGTGAACATTACTATTAAATGTAATTATTTCTTAAGTGTTGTTGTGTTTGTTTATTCTTTCCTTTTTCTGTTATTCTTTCTTTCTTCCTCTCTTCTCTCAGCTCTCTATGGAGGACACTACCTCCATTTTGCCTCGTCTGAAGGGGAACTCCAACAGTTATGGGATTGGCGCTCTGGCTAAGTCCTCTCTGACAGGTGTGTCAGGTGTGTGTCTGTCCCGGTAGCTGGTAACTGACCCCATGTTGGCTCCAGAGGAGGAGATGGAGACTGGAGCCAACATGGCTGCCCCTGTGGGTTCCCCTTCCCTCCCAGTTTCACCCCCGTCTTCATTAATTACTGCATGTCAATGGCCTCTTCAGCCATTGATGAACCCCCTCAGATTCAACACAAGTTCACAAACCTGCTGATGTAAGCGCACTGTCTATCTCACAGGCTTGCTGCTGGGAAACAGTGTGTGTTCAGTGTGAACCGCTGGAGTGTGTATTATGGTGTGTTGTGCAGTGAACTGTTGGTCAGTACTGTGTTGTGTTGTCGTTTGTATGGATTCTCCTGGTTACAGCTCGTAGGTTGCTGGAAATGTGGGTCTTAAGAATAACATTCTTGATATATATGATATATAATCTTTTTGATAGCATTGAGAGAACTTTAAGACAATGTTAGCCAACGTTCGCCGCAACGTTGAAAGATTGCTGTTAGCTGGGCTGGGAAGGAGCACACTCGTTAACCACCTGTTAAAGCAGTTATATGAGTTTAATCGGTTGTTTTTTAGCTCGTTTTAATTCCAGCTGGTTCCTCCTGGTTAAGTTTTAATTAATGCATCTCTCATTCCGATGACATATTTGCATACTAACGAGCCATTTTGTTCTAAAGCAAATGTTTAGACTTTTCTCTCCACCCTTCAATTATTCACACAAGCTTATGAATCACACAAGCTAATAAATCTAATGTAATTCATTACTCGCGTGAATAATGTGTTTGAGTTCTGAAGACGCTCAACCAATCAGCAATCGACCTTTCAGCATCTCTCCCTCATAGTCACTCATTCCGTCTCTGTCATATTCAATATCAGGTGCTAGTTTAGAATCAGAATATATAAGAACAAGTATTTACGACAGAAAATGTAAATCACAGCTTTGCCCTAAAGGTGACAAAAATACGCACTGACTGCCCAGCTAACAATTTTGGGTTGTAAGAACGTTTCCCTAATGTTTAAGTTACAAAAACATTAAACCGTTATTACGGTAACATTATACTGTAACGTTATACTAACATTTCCTGTTAGCTGGGTGGCTGCCTTCATTTCACCCCTTTCTGCAGCTTCAGTCAATAAATGTCCCCACAGCGTCTCTGCAGGCGGTAACTGCTGTTTCTTTCACACTAGGTGTTACGAGATCCATGAAGGATAAAGTCACCAAGCCCACTGCCATGGCTCAGGGTCGCGTGGCTCACATGATTGAGTGGCAGAGCTGGGGCAAACCATCAGCAGGGCCGCAAGGGGCGACGGGACGTTCCAACCTGATCCGCGAGAGGGAAAGGCGGCTGGAAAACGATGCGTACAGTGACTTGAGTGATGGAGAGAAGGAGGCGAGAATGGCAGCAGGTGAGGCGACCGTGTGGAGATGTTGTGTTGTGCCACAGCTTGAAACCATTATTATAGATCTCATTCATAATCTTAAAGCAGAAAAACACATGATTATATATTATATATACAGTGCATGGTTATATATACAGTGCAAATAAATCATTTAAAAAAACCCTCAGGCATCTCCAAATGATACTTTCTCAAACACACACTTATATTCAGTTTACATTCTCTCACAGCAAAGCTAAACATCTTCTATTTACTGCATACCAACACAAAGATACTGATGAAGTCTATGATGTATATTGATCTTTATATCAGTCAGGGGTGTTCGGCTCATGTCAGACGTCTGTTTCACAGGAATAATGCAGCAGTTTGCCATATCGGAGGCCACACTGTTAGCCTGGAACTCTGTGGATGGAGAGAGTCTCTGTGCTGACTCCAATCATGGCAGTGTGGCTCACCTCAGTGAGCTCAACCAGGAGAGCATCACCAGCAGAGGTACAATCACAAACCTCAGAATCACCTCATCCACACTTTCCCAACTTGTTGGGTTGTTTTTATAAAGTTACAAAAACATTCATGTTGTTTTCAAAGTTATACAAATGCTCAACTTTTTTTACACTCATTATTATTATTTCTTGGTTAAAGAATGCCATTCAAACATTTTTTAAAAACATTTTACAATTTAAGAATAATGTATTGATAGTTTGATCAATAATTTGATTGATAACATTGCACTGCAAGAATGTTTTTGATCACTTTAAAATAACTTTTAGAGAATGGTAGCCAATATTTTGAGAATGTTCCACGTTGGGATACAGGATTGGAGACATTGTTTCAAGATATGCAGATAATGCTTATTGTGATGGTTGACTGTAGATTAATAGATCTTTCATGAAGCTCTGACGTCTTCTGTTTTGTTTCATTCACCTTTAATCTCAGATGTTTCTCATAAAAATCATACGTTTGAATCAAAATAGACACAGATGAGAGAGTTCTTTGAATACACTAAACATATTTACATTTAAACGTTTACATCCTATCATCTCTAAATGCTTGAGAGTTTTAGGAGATCTCGGTAATTCGATGGGTCCCTAAAAAATGTTTTTTGATTAAGATAAATGAACAAAAATCAGTTGTTGAGCTTCGTTTGACGTCAGCGTACATAATAAAGTACTGAAGTAACCTGCAGTTTTATGTGTGATTATAATCCCCACAGTGTGATGGTTCCACACCTCCTGAACATTTAACCGCCTGGCCTGCATCTGTTGACAGCAGTCTTATATCCACAGTGCTGTAATTTTCTGATGCGGCCCTTCAATATTTCTGTGGTTTTGATTTATATTGTTTACCTAGAGTTGACAGATGTACCTGCCAGTCTGTTTGACAGGTCTGGGGCATGTAGCCACTTTATTTAGTGTGTGGCCTGTGTCTGAGACTCCACAATGACAGCTGCAAACCCAAAGACCACAGAGAAGAATCAGGGGGCTGGGGGGGGATCTACTGAGGTTGAGTCAGAGCTACACAAGCAGTGGGTTGAGACGAGGTTCTGCTATTGTTAAAGCATCACAATAAATGGTTCTCCTAGAGATTGTGACCTGATTGTGTTGCTATAAGGAGGATTCCATGTGGCAGAAGATCGTAACTCTGCATTCATGGTGCGTGTGGGATTGTGAAGGTAATGTTTCCTCTATGATTGTAACCTCTCCAAACATTTCCAAATTTCTCCGTTTCATTTTGTCTGCAAGTGTGTAAAAGCCATCAAAAGATGCATCACCCCAGAAATAAAACTCTTAATATCTTACAGACCGAGCGGGTGATTTTTATACAGAAATGTGTTTGTTCTGCTGGCTGAAAGTCTCTTCACATCCTGATTACAATCACCAAGTAACATGTCCAAATATATTTATATGAATATATATCTTGTGCGGATGGTGCAGGATCAATCAGGTGCAGGTTTGGTCATTGTATGAGAACTTTTAGAGATTGTTAGACAACATTTTAAGAACATTTCCTGTTATCTGAGTACATGATAGCTGGGTGAACTAGCCCTTTAATTCTTCAGTATTTAACCTTGTCTATCTCTCTGTCTCTTTTCTATGTTTCCCGTCTGTCCTTCAGACCAGCCGCTGCATCATTCCTCTGCAGAAGTGTGGCCTCACACCTATGTGTCCCAGGGCCTTTACTGTCTCTCCTCCTCTGATGCATGGGAGCCAATCAGCAACGAGCCTTCGGGCGTGGCTTCTCCCGCCGCAGGCTCCTACATCATGGCGGGCGGGGCTTCGGGTGAGGGTTATGATGGCTCCGCTCACTATCTGACGCAGCCGCTGACGATGCAGCAACAGAACCACTTGCAGCTGCAGTATCAGCAGTACCAGCAGCAACAGCTCCTGCAGTACCAACAGGTGAGGAAACAAATGCATGCAGCTTGACAGGCTGCCACGGCTACACGCTCCGCAGATTCTTACTGAGCGCCAGTCACACAAGCAGCCAACAAAACCAAACAGATGGTCTGGCTACTGTATCTAAGGCTACTGTGTCTAAGGGGACCCAAATCACCCTCCAAAATCACCCTCCATTTCATATTCATATTTCATTACTTCACACATAATTCTCTTGTTTTGTTTGTCCTTCAAAGTCTTTGGAACATCGGCTCCACAGCACCTCCCATTCTTTACAAGCCACGCCCAACAGCACCATTCATAGCCTGGGCCCGCCCACTCACCCGAGACTGGCTGACCTGTGGGCGGCAGCTCAGGTGGAGCCCCATCAAGTGGAACTGATGGGCCATATGGGCGTGACCATGACAGAGATGGGACTGGCAGAGGTTTATGGGGGAGAGTCCATCACAGAGACCGAATGCATCCCTGGCCAGAAAGAGGAAATGAAGGTGTGCTGTTTACTATGGTAACCGTGCTCGCTAAAGCAAACCATACAGAGGGACCAGCAGCTGAAGCATTTGTGACATCACAATATGCAGATCTCACAGTAAAACGTAACTATTGTACAATTTGGAGATTTCAAAATGAATTTGTACAACTGTACAAAAACATGCAAGTTTTAGAAAAAAAATCAAGCATGAAGGTCCACTCCTAACTCCACCCCTAACCATAACCAGTATTGGGACGAGAGGAGATGGCACAAAAACATACGAATGAGCTTGTACAATTTAGCCACAAAACCACGTAAACCAGTTACTAATCGCCGTGAGACTGTGTTGTGATATGATGTATTTGCAACATTTACATTTATTCTATATTCTTTTGATCTGTTTCCTTAAGGAGAATGACATAACATTAACACTCGAACCCGAGCCGGCATCGGTAACTCCTGCCCTAACCCCTCCCCCACAGAGAGAAGACTCCACCCCGCCCGGGGGCACGAGCCCTGGACCAGCACCAGCAGAGCCAATGGCTGAGCACATGACCTACGAGGTCACATCCTGCTTCGTCCAATCGCCAGAGGAGGAGGTGGAGGATGGAGCTGCTGTGGTCGTGGCAACCAACTGACAGTTCCAATTAACGGAGACCGAGTGAAGGACAGAAACACACACAAACCTGTCTGTGAAATAATCAACCAGTTATGCTATTGTATACGTCCTTTTACCCCAAACACCAACTGCTGCGGACTGTCACGTGTGCTGGAGGAGCTTTGCTGTGACTGGAGGAGATTTATTCTTTATTTAACACTGACGGAGCACAAGGTTGCAGAAAAGACTCTCGGAGCGCAGAGGCCCGTATAAACGCTCGGAGGCTCGAAGCCGAGATGATGAATAACCTGCTGCTGCTGAGAAACACTTGAGATTTGAGTTTAATAGCCGGAGAGAGAGAGAGAGAGAGAGGTGGAGCCTGAGAGCACCTGCAAATGAAAATGAGGATTGCTGCAATACTGAGAAACCAATAAAACCGACAGAAAGTGCATGTTTATGAGTAATCATGTGACTCTGAACTAACCGTACACACACATATAGTAATAATAAATATATCGAATGATTTTTGTAATAAAACTAAAAGCCAATGAAACCGTATGTATTTGTGTGTATATATAACATGTATGTTCTGTATGTATGTTAGTAAGAATGTATGAATGTGTGTATTTAAAGGTATATTCTGAAAAACATTTGGCAAAACTGTCGTGTGATGTTTCTCCTGTTTACCTCCAACAAACACACACACACACACACACACACACACACTCGCTAACAGAAACACATACAGTCACACGCACAAAACACACTCGTTTGCTCGTAATATAAACAAGCACAATATTGCCCGACTGTAAACAGTGCTGCTCTTAACTGTATTGTCAGTCATATTTCTGCACTATAAACATGGATGTATTGCCCGTCTTCTGTAGCGACAGCTCCGTCATGCTAAAATGTCTTCTGCTGTGTTTCTTCATTCATGTCTAAGCTGCTCTGCATTGATTTACACCGAACGACACGAAACAACAAAGAAACAGAAGTATTGTCAGAATACCAGAAAATTTCATTCATCGCCACATGCAAAAATACAGGAAATGAAAACAGAGTCCTGAAGTAAAATTCATTTCTTTAGTTTCTGATACATCAAATTATTTATATTCTCGGATGATTTTATAGTTTTGCTTTTGGTAACGCTCAGGCGGCGTTTATTGTTCTACACTAGAGAATCTGTCGTTCTGTGTGATGTTTCTGCCATTGTGGATGTACTGCCGGTCGATTTGCTGGAGTTATTTCTCAGCGGTCTGATGGCTGCATTCGGGAAGCTGTGGCTCACATTACAAACCATTTTAAAAGCAAGAAATAACCAATACGTTCCCATCAATTCTCTGAATGAAGCACCTAAAACCGGATGAGAGCTCTTGTTTGTCCAGCTGCATCGAAAGGACAAAATCACATCCTTTCTAAACCGCTCTCAATGGCTTGAATTACAGAGAGCTCTCTGTAAAATACACAACTAAAAGCAAATGATGTCACAAGGTCATCATTACATAATATATCATTTTCTCTTTACCATTATTCAGAAGTACACTTTTGAAATACAAAGACAATATACCGTCAAATAAAAGATGAGTAAAAGATATGTAAAACTAATAAACAAGGATGACAGAAACTATAATAAAGGCAAATACATGTAACTGCTCAAAGTTCATTAAATAGACAAAATCACAGATGAACACAAACACACAAAAGAGACAGCAGCTCACATAATCCCACATCAATTGTTCACAAACAGCAGAGTCTTGGTTTAAAGACAGAGACGGTCATTCTAAAAGAAACTGTAAAAAGACGAATCACAGGAAAGAATCTATTGAGAGAAGACAGTACACACACTGAATAAAAGCACACATGGAGAGAATGTTTCAGGGTATATAACAAAAGTCAAAATCATTCCGGCAATAATTGTGTCTGAATCCTGACAAAGGTGCCACCTGCTGGCCAACTGCTTGCGGTACATTTGACAGGAATGATATAAAACTGTTAGTAAGGCACATTTTTTACAGAAAGTGTTTGAAAGAGGTAGACAATATGGAAATGGCACAACTAGGGAAAAACAGACGTTTATTTCAAACCTTTGTGATAAAAAACATAAAAACAATATATAAGTGACCAAAAATACACTGACCATTCATCCAATACAAGACACATAAAAACTTATTATAGAAATTTATAAAAATACATAAAAATTTATTATAAAAAAGTTTATTATTGTCTCATTGTGAACTGTGAAAATCACGTTCTGTTTTTAACCTGTAAGCACACGACAATTACACTGTGTTTATTCACCCGTACTACAAAACTGAAGTCATACAGTGAGATATTCAAGGTGATGTAATTTAAGACACGTCTATCACTAAATGAACAATTGTTTTATTTCTTCTGGTTTGTTATAAAAACAGCTTCACCAGAGTTTAACCCGATGAGAGTTAAACATGAGATCATTTTAATGACGAGCGGGGCAGCAGTACCTCAGATCTCCACAGGGCGCGCCCTGCAGTCTCCAAACGCATCACTTCACTGCCGCTGTCCTCTGTCAAACAAGACGACTGATGTTACACAGAGCTGTCATAGACTGACAGTCATTTACAAGTGCTCAAAGGTGAGACTGGAGGAGACACAATCTTGAGTTTAAGCTGAAGGCGTTGAGTTCGAGGTCATAAACCAGATCAAACAATCAGATGCGTTAGATGTGTGATGTGTTCTGATTTGTGTTAGCTTTAAAGATCCACGAGTGACAGTCACACAGGTTTATAACAACATGATGGCAGATTTTTAATTTCCAGGTAAGTCAGCTTTTACAGAAGAAATAATGGCAAACGCTGCAGAATATATATGAATCACACAGAAAAGTATTGACTGTTTATAAATCAGTTGTGTTGTGTCATTCTGTCCTTCACTTCTGATAAAGACACATCATGTAAATGATAGATAATGAAATCTCAGCAGAAGTCTGATGAAACTTAAAACTGGTCAACAGAATAATTCATATGAAACACATTTATTTAATTCACGCCTGTTGTATTTTATGTGGCCAAATCCTTTAAGAATTTGCACAGTTTGCTGTTTGTACGTTTCCCATATTTAATTCCAATGTAAAAACGCAAATGTGTTGTTGATGTTGTGTGTTTGTTGTTCTATGCATTTTAACAACAGTATTGATTATTTGTTAATAAATTTGTCATCAGTGCATCAAATTATTGTGACCTGGCTGTGTTTTCAAGAACGTAATTTGAAAAATAAACACTGTCAGATTGCAAACTTGCTTCATAAATAAACGCGACGACAGTAGAATTATTCCATCAAAACATACATTCATGGTGCATAACCGTGCATTTAGAAAACAGACAACACATAATATAATTTACACTATTTATTCACAAAATAACAAAACAGCTGTACGGTGTATACCGCTCGTGAGTTTGATACATCTGCATGAAAACCCGTCATTAAATATACAAACGTCAAAACATCAACACTTTTGTTAAGCAGACAAACGTGCGGTTTTCGACCTGCCAGCGCACAACAACTTTACACAACTCTACACAAAATCATCAGCTGAGGTATTTACAGCGTACAGCGCTCTCCTGATTTTGCACAGTAAGCAAAAACTGTGTGTTGTGTACATAATGCACAGTGAAGGTGTGTATAACAGTTGTCATAAGACGTCATGGTTGTGCAGCAAAATACAGCATGTGGAATGATCTATTATATCTCTGTTTTTAGAGTCTCTCTCTGTGCGNNNCGTCCTTTAAATGTGCTTCATAAATACTTTCATATGTAACATCCAGACACAAACAGGAACACGCAAGCGATGACATCACAAAACAGCTCTTCACTCGCAATGCTCTCATACAGGTGAAAATAAATGTTTAAATACATAAATAAATACTGTGTTCTCTTGGAAAAGGGCACAAGGTATTAAAAGTGCAGAACTACAATTATGACACTTTTTTTGATATCTCACGCTGCTTGAAGTTTAATGCGAGTTGTTCCCGCACAGACTTTGTATTGCATGAAATGCCGGTACACTAAACGACTAGCTCAGGAAATCAGTAACATGTTAAGCAGTTAAAGTCTGGTAAAAACACTGGTCAGTCCTGTCGACTCCTCTACAGCCCTGTGACTCATTTTAGATGAATAAGTGACTCGTATTTTTTTGGCAGTACACTAGCATTTTTATTCTTGGCATAAGCTCTGCTAACTGTTTAACCCCCCTCATACATAATCAGTTCAGTATTCTAATTTATGATAAACGGTAGGAGTGATCTGAACTACATATATAACTAAGCATATAATATATGTATATATTCTGTATTCTATGTACATTATATAATATATAAAAACAAACATCGTCAGTGCAAAAATCTTGAGAATGTTTGATCTGAAGGTGCTGAAACCTCACAACTATCATTTTTTCTGAATGAGTTGCTGTGTACATGGAAAGGCAGAGAAACACTTTAGTTTTTCTGATATAAATTAAAAACGCTGATGGGATTATGAAGACGGGATTATGGGACTCTAAACCACAGAAGCAGAAAATTCTCTCTAGATTAATGTATGAAATTTCTTTAGGCTTTTAAATGAGAACTCCGCCCACCATTGAAAGCCACACCCTGGACTCAGTCCCGCCCACTTCCCAGCCCCGCCTATTCATTATAGAACATTAAAACATTACAAACACACACACACAGGAATATATCAGCATTACAAGGACACAACCTTTAAAACAATGACCAATATTGCACCAAACCGTCAATAAGTCAAGCTACACAATAAAACAGCTCACACACTATGAGCTTGTGTATCTGTTTAAAACATCGCTGGATGATGTGTGACTCACCACAGCAGTTTCTGTCTTAATCTGATCACAATAAATTATCTCCTGCCAGTAAATAATCTCTAGCATTATATTTCTCTCTTCTGTGGAGCTTCTTGGAAAGAGAAATTAGATTTGACTTATTTACTGGATTCCACCAATGGCTGAGTAGTTGAGTTGGGTTGCTCCTCCCCCTTTGCCGCCTCTGCCGTAGCGTGATTGGCTGAGCTGGGCCCTTGTTCCGAAGACGATTTGGAAGTTTCCACCAATGGGACCTTTTCTTTGATTGGAGAGGCTGGAAGCGCAACTCTGCCGGACTCTTCCACAGAGGTTGGAGGCGGGGCTCTGCTGAAACCACGAGCGATCTCGTCGAATGTTCGCCCCTTCGTCTCAGGAACACGGAAGTACGTGAAGATGAAGAAGATGATGAGGAAGGTCATGAATATAATAAAGACGTATGGACCACACAGTTCCTGTGATAGACAAACAAGCAATTCAAACAATGATCACATACTGGGAAAAAAGTTTACGATAGTCATGAAAAAAATATGTACTGTTAAATATATTTAGTATTATATTAAGTTACAGTAGAAGATTAGATGAGACAGACGGACAATTTCATTGAAACTGGACAGTGTAGAACACTGATCTGTCGTGTACCTGCTCAATTTTTGTTCATTTTTAACCCAAAGAAATTACAGATTACATCTTTAAAGTTACTCTAAATCAGACTGGTACCTCTAGTTTGGGGAAGCTGATTCCCACAAGGAAATTGGCTGTCCAGTTAGAACATCCAGCAACGGCCATGGCTGCAGGACGCGGGCCCTGAGAGAAGAGCTCGGCCACTATAAACCATGGAATGGGTCCCGGGCCCATCTCAAACATGGCCACAAACGCAAAAACTGCAGCGATGCTGAGGTACCGAAGAGCCTCTATGTGTTTCTACTCCGAAGAAACATAAGAAAATACAAAAATTACATTTCTTATAGTAAAACTAAAACTATTGAAACTTTCCTCAAGTATTATTTTAAAAACTTAAACTAAACGAAAATGAGAAATGTTGCCTAAGCAATAAACCGAAGTAAATGTATAAAAATAAATGTAAATAAAACAAAACAAAACTAAAACTGAAATAAAATTAATTCACCTTATATAGCAATATTAAACAAGCAAATACACAATAAAATAGATAAAAACATTTAACTAAAAATAACAAAAAATTAAAATTATAAAAAGCTAGTTTAAAATATTAATACAATAAAATTAAATACAAAACTATGAAAACTCTGATTTCCATTAGTCATAGAGATCAGATACTGACAGTGAGGTCACAAACAAACGGTTTAACTGACCATTAAGAGGGCGACAGTCATGACCAAAGCGCTGACAGCCATTCCACCCAAACCAATAAGATGCAGAGTTCTCCGTCCAGCCCTCTCCACCAAGAACAGCTTGTAGTGAAAGAACACAGAAGTATTTCCTTCAAAAACACGTCATTCCACATGTCTCCTGAAGTTCAGAGGTGAATACTCACAGAAACCACAGTAAACACAGTGTTGACTACTCCAGCTCCAATGGTGGCGTAGATGGGCTTAGTGACTCCAGCAGACTCAAAAATACCAGTAGAGTAATAAAACACCTTAGAGAAACAGAGAAAGACCAACATGATGAAGTTAACTGGTGATGGAAATGATGAAGTTAACTGGTGATGGAAATGATGAAGTTAACTGGTGATGGAAATGATGAAGTTAACCGGTGATGGAAATGATGAAGTTAACTGGTGATGGAAATGATGAAGTTAACTAGTGATGGAAATGATGAAGTTAACTAGTGATGGAAATCTTGTTGTGTGCTTGTCATTTTATTTTTATTTATGTTTAATATTGCTATATTAAATGAATGTTCTGC
>JAZGTJ010011308.1:0-17089 GCA_036877575.1 Botia almorhae
ATGTGCTCTGAGAGTTTTTAGCACATTTCCTCTGAATTTGGCTGCTAGGTGTAGGTCTGGTGTAGGTCAGATAAGTCCATGCGTCTTTATGATCCTCTGATCTTCTGATATGGCTATAGAGTTTTCTGACCTGCTTCAATTCATGTTAAATTCAAAACTAGCTCTGACCTAAATCATCCAGTCGATGGGGGATTCTCCCTTAAAATGCTCCAGTCTGGCACAAAACCTCCTCTGTGTTTGGGACTCTGCAGCTGCCAGGAGCTTAACCAAAGTATTTCTAAACCTCCTGCATTTAAGCATTTCTTTCCGATAGAATAGACCTCTTCCTTACTTTCTCAAAGTCAAAAATAAATAACTTTTTCATAAATACTGCACTTTGACCATCCGTATATATAAAATACAATAACATTGAATTAAAACAATGCTTAAAAAATACTACTGGATGCATTTTTTATGTAGCATTTCTGTTGCTAGTTTTTGTGTAACAGTCACGAACAGTCACCTTCCTTTTGCACTGTTACATGGAGAGAAGTTGTCAATCCGGTAGACCTGCTGTGAGCGTTGACATAATCAGCCAGTCACAGTGGCATACAGTAGAGAGACTGCCTCATCTCGCGTGACCACAAGAAAACCCACAAATCAAAAGAGAAACTGCATCCTTTTGTCATTTTTTATTACTGCTTTACACAATATTCTGATCTCACAATTCATAATATTTGTTTTATTGTGATTATTATTGAATTGCAGTTATATATTCAGGTCTGGAAGCTGTGTCTTAGTTTCCTCCTCTGAGAAAATGACCTGATGGAAATGATCCACCCCATTAACAGCGGAATTGCTTGATTAAATTGTTTCAGCTCAGTAAAGTAGTCGGGCTTAAGCACCCCAGCTGACCCGTTCTCCTCTGTTTCTTCTCCAGCATGTGAACTGATGACACAGGGAATCTTGGCTCTGGTCACATCCACAGGTTGTGCCTCAGCCAGCGCTCTACAGTCCCTGACAGATGCCATGCACATACCGCACCTCTACATCCAGAGGAACGCTGAAGGATCACCCCGTACCGCCTGCCAACTCAATCCAAGCCCCGACGGGGAGCGCTACACCCTCGCAGCGCGGCCGCCTGTCCGTCTAAGTGATGTCATGTTGACTCTGGTTGGTGAACTGCGCTGGCAGAAGTTCATTGTCTTCTATGATAGCGATTACGGTGAGTCCTACTTTTGGAATAAGGAAAAATCTAGCTGATGTTTTTACATGTTGTGGTTGTGCTTGATATGACATGAGTAAGATTATTTGATGTGTTCTGATGAATAATATTAAGCAGTAGTAAGACATGTCTTGCAGTGTGATTGCATGTGATAACTACTGATTCTTTAACTCGTATGACATGCTGTTAGCTCAGCTACATATTTAGTTGAACTTCACATTCAACAACATTCAGCAGCACCATCATCATTTGAACACTATATTCAATAGGAACAATATGAAATGACATGAGTTTAATTAATTAATTCTTCAATTAACTGAATGATTTACATTATTTGTTTCTATTTAAAGCTGCTTTTGCATGCGATTCTGTTCATTTAGACATTAAATTTTGTCATTTCGTTTAGTGTTAGTGGGTTAATCTCATTAAACCTGGCGAAAATCAGAAGAAAAAACGGAAAACTGTTTTTTTGCATCGTGACATTGTGACATGACAATTAAACCGATCTTCAGCTATTATAAATGCTGATTTATTCTGTATTGCTGTCGTGCTTATCTGTGTAGCTCTCATTGTAGAAAAATATTATAATGCAACTTTCTATTGAAATAAATGAAATAGTGTAAATAGTGTATATTCATGAGGAATGCGTTTTATAGTAATGAGAATTATTTTTTGCATGAGAAATAGGCTGGAAAATGCCACATAGACTATTAACTGTAAATACAAAAAACTTTTACAGTTAACTGTAAAGAAAATAAAGCTGAATTGCATTGAATTGAATTGAATTGAATTCTTAATAGTACTAAAACAGCACAATGTCTCCAAAAGCAAACGTATGTAAAAACATTTCTAATCTTTTACTCGTTTACTTTTGGAGTATAACTGTGTTTGAGGACACACAGTTTGAGGCATGTTGTCCTGAAGCATTACAGCACATATTGTTGCAGCATGTTTGTAGTTTGACCTGTAGGAGCTCCGCACAGGTGCAGCCCATGAAGAAGAGCACTCAGATGACTGCTTTACTAGCCTTGATTTCACTTCACATCCATGAGAGAGAGACAATGGAAGCGAGCAGGAGATGTAAGAGAGATGTATGGACATCAGCTTCTCCATTCAGAGCAGCTTCACGTAATCACTTGCTTTGAGAAACTGGTATTTCATAGAGCTGTTTAGTTTGAGACTCGTTTTTAGCTTTAGGGATCATGCGATGCCCCTTATGATGTCATTGGCAAGGAACAGATTGTTTTTGTCGGATGTGTGGTTAGTCCAATGACACACAAGGTGTCTTTGAAATTTTGAATGTCTCGATCTTTTTTTTATTGTTCTTTCATCGCTTACATTATCCATTTAAAAAGTTCATGTTCACTTTTGGCTAAATGTTAGGAAGTTGACTTTTAAATATTTTGTTGATATATTTCTGCAGTATATATATTAAAAATGACTTCGTGGCAAGCATCATATATTACCCTTACAGCTGAACTGAGAAATTGACAGTAATCGGGTCCGCCAGGCTATGATCTTGTGATGGATTATTTTATTTCACAGATTCTATGATCAGATTCAGACAAAACAGAGTGTGAAGCAACTTACAAAACTACAGTAAAACTAACAATAACTTGGATATGGCATTTTGCTTTCGTGAGACAGTGTGACATGTTAAGTTCGTCCTCTTGTAGCTGCGTGTTTATTAGTTATACAGTGTCACAGAATTTAGCATTCTGCCTGAGATTTACAGAGTCATTTACAAAAGCTGGTTAGCGTCGGGGTTATACAGTAAATACACAGTTCTGAGAGCAAAAAATAATTCTCCATTAATGTAAGAAACTAAACGCTTCATATGCTTTATATGGCAGATATCTTTAATAAAAACATGCAGTATTTGGACAATCAGAAGCAATTTCTCCTGAAATTTGTCCTGTTTCTTGTTTAGATGTAAAAGCATGATGTCTTAATTAAACCGGGCCACCACATACAGAACAGATATTGAAGTCCATTTGGTGTTAAAGTCTGCTAGTTCTCTAGACGCTTCTAACTGGATTTTTTATTATGTGAATGGTGCGTCCTTGTGAAAAACAGAGGCCTCACGCCAGTAGTGCTGAATCAATCTCTACATCCTCCTAATGAACAGACACGCTTGCAGAGACCGTGTGAATGCTAGTCGTGTTTTATTAGGAGTTTTAAAAAAGGTTCAGACCTTGATCTGTATACAGTGTGAACAAATGTCATGCAGTAGGAAAGAGAAGCCACAGATGAAACGCTTCCTGTACAGACTGGGGCAGTTATCAAGGGTGTGTGTCCTAGAACCAAATAGCTTATTGTAGCATTTGAAGCATGATTTACTTGAAATAAAAACGACACTGTTCTTCAGGTGTTACAACACTTTTAAATGTTTAACCTTTATTGAGTACAAATCTCACAATTAAAGGCTTAGTTCAAACAAAACACAACATTTCTGATCAGCTCCTCTCACTCTCATGTCATTCTAAACAAAACAACACTATTTTCGTGCAACTCTTTTGCGATAACAACATACATACATACAAACCTCGCTGAATACAAATTCAACTAGCTAAAAATCTTTGTCTTTCTTATATTGCTGTATAAAGGGTTCGTCTCTTGTTGGTCTTCTTTGCAGCGACTTGTTTACTGACAGACTGTAAATAAAAGAGAACGATACAACTACAAATCTAATCTTTAATATAAGTGATAATCATCAGGGTACAAGCATCAACAGCTTGTGTTGACAATGAAATATTGACCGTGTGGTCAATGTTTCTACACTTTTATGTCTAGGATACCTGTATAAACCACATCTAAACAACACTTATTTCATTTACATTTATGCATTTGGCAGACGCTTTTATCCAAAGCGACTTACATTGCATTATACTACACATTGTTTCTGAGTAGGTGCAATCCCTGGGATCAAACCCATGACCTTGGCGTTGTTAACACCATGCTCTAACCACTGAGCTACAGGAAAGCTTCTCATTTTAACACAATGAGGATATATAAGTATGTCTTTAAGATAGACCAGTATATGTTTCTTTTCCATCAACTGGTTTAAATGTACAACACTGAGCGTGTGCATTACGGGGCTGAATGATCTGACAGGATTTCTTACCGTCTGGTTCCATTAGTAGATGACATCATAACAGCTTTCATCTGTCATTAACATTTGAAATTACCACCACAAATGGCAACATCTTAACCTGCCTCATATTCCTCACTGCTGTCTGAATTAGACAACACGGTCTTCTGGCACTGTCCTAATTCTCCATTACCTTCTGGTCTGGTCTGTGCTCTGTTTCTCTATACAGTAGCTACAGTTGCTTCACAGACAGACCTAGATCCTGAAATAATTAAATGGTGATTGGCACAACATGTATACCGTTAATTTTACCACGGAAATATATTACAATACCGTACTTACTGTTTAAAATTTTGCTGGACTGGATTATTCTTCGTTTACAATTGCCCAATTTTGTCTGTTCGAGGCACATCCCATGATCCACTGGATCAACATGAACCTCACATTCAAATCTTGATTAATATCCTATTAATCAATGGTAATATGTCGGCAAGACAGAGAAGGATTATCCTAATATTACACGATTTGATATGTGCAAGTTACATTAATGTTTTGCAGCTTTATTTATCTTGATTAAGGTTTTGTATTAAAACACAATCTGAAATTATGTGTTTATGAACCGGACATCATGTTTTTATCTGTAATATTATCACGCGTGTTTCATGGATTCCATTTCTACAGTCTTGTCTTCCATAATGACGTTCAAAAGTGTTGCTAGGCAACCAGCAACAAGAACTGATGACCTAGGCAGAGGCTGCTGTCGTTCGCTGTGTGGCGAAAGTTGATTACTGTGTGAACTGTCAAAAATGTGTATGAAACGATTATACAATTTCTAATTAGTATAAGTAACTGACAAAGGTAGATCATAAAAACACTATTAGTAAATATGTAATTTATCTATAACTATATAAACTGTTGGCACAACTGACAGGCTCTTAAAGGAACTGTCCAAACAGCTCTTCATGCTCTTAATTGACAAATTAATTATTTATTCTTAATAAATATATATTTATTCGCACATTTATGCTTTAAAACTTCTATATTGTCAGACTTATTAAAGGTACTATGTTACTTGCAAAGTGAGGTCCAGCGTTCTTTGTAGAAATATGCAGTATACGAATTATATGCCCTTCAGATTTTATGTTTATGTTGTAAAAGCAAAGATTGTTTTTGGCTTTGTTGTAAATCAAGTTTTTAAAAACATTCATGGGTTTATCATACTATAATTTACAGCACTTTTACGAGATAGCTTTGATCATATTAAAAGAGTTTCGGATCCAGAACTGAGATCTTCCAAAGAACCTCAAAGACAAGTGGATGGTGAAGAAACAACATCAGTCAGGACATCTGGATGATTTTAGGGATCAGAATGACACCCCTGCGGACCGTGAGGGAGACGAGGAGGAATTTTATGATTGTGTTGATGAAATGGACTATGATGATTTATGGAGTGACACTCAAGGAGAGCTAGACTCTGGCACTTTACACAGGAGTGGAGATTACAAATGCACAGGTCAGACTTTTCTCCTTTCACTGAGGGACAGTTTAACAGCCCCGTGAAAGACTTTTAAAAGTTACTAAATGTTTTTTTCTTGCAAGTAGCAACAAACTGCCACACACTCTCCACCTCCTCCAACAACTGTTCCATGATTCGTCTGAGTCTGGAAATCTGTATATTTACTGCAACATTTGCCGGGATTTATCCCAAAAGACATCATGCTTTGTTCAGAGTGTGATTAGATAAATGCCCCCCCGTAAGGAATATTACACCAGGCAGTTATTATATGTCTCTATTAAGGACTAGATAAGAGAAATCCTAAAAAAAAGAAGCTTGTGTATTTCAATCTGAGGAATATGTTATAAAATATGTGAGAAACAGTGAAATGAATCAAGCACCAGTTGACTAGATGCACTGTTTTCTGTTGGGCATAACAAAGAAATTCTTGGACTCTCTGGGTTCAATAGCAAGTACCATGAAAGCCCTTGGAACATTTCACCATCAAAGCTAAGAATCAAATCAGATGCTGCAAAACAAACTGAAATCCCATTAAAAATATATATATACAACGTCCAACAAGATTCTCAGAATCAAATCAGATACTACAGGATAAACTGAAATTCCAATAGGATTTTTTGACAAGGGACTACAGGTCAGTAGACAAAATCAGACGATACATTTGCACATGAGATATAAAGAGCTCGCCGGTGGATCTCAGCTTGTTAAATAAGCATATTCTGTGTTTTTGCCAGTTCTCGCCTAACAAATCCCGCACAATGCTGCTTTTGTTTGAGGTACAAAACAGCGTGATGCTTTAGTTTGGAATGTGTTTTCACCTCGCGCAGCACAATGCCACACTGCAGCGCTGGAAGACTGCGAGCGCAGAAATCACTTCAGATCACAGAGCTGCAGTATTGATGGCCATTTATTGATGACACAGCGGTCCGGAATTAATATTCACCAAGTGCCAAATGTGAGTCAAATTTAAAGAAGACATCTGTCTGTACTAAAGAAGACATCTGCTGCGACCAAAGCATCTTAAAATGTGACCTCGGAACTTCATCCAGGATTCTTACACTGTTTTCTTCAGTCTTACACAAATATTAAAGCTCATGTGTGTCAATTTTTGGGGTGATACTTTCCTTCTATGTCAGTTTAATTGGAAATTAAAGTCAATGTTATGTGCTAGGATGCTATTTCTTGAGTACTAGAACAATTGTTTGGAAACAATCCCTATTTTTGCAATTCTTTGTGACGATAGTAGTACAAAAGTTACAATGTCAAGCTTTCACCAACACCACAATATGCGTCACAAAGTGTCAAATGCATTTTCTATTTTCTATCTATAAATAAAAGCATTACCATTGATATGGAGATGCTTTATTTGGAAAACACATCGTTGCATCTGTTGGTTTGGTTGTTGTCTGCGCACACAACAGCAGTTCTGCTTATGTGCAAACTGAACTGACAGCAGGAATGTCCCGACAAGTGACAGTTCTGTAGCCCTCATTCATACATACTGATCCTGGATCATTGTCCTTCCCCAGCCTTATTTCTGAGCTCCATGCAGTTTAGAAAACTGCGCAATAAACACCAGCATGTATAATTCTGCTGTCACAGATGTGCACGTGTGCTTTGAGACTCACTTAAGTTTCTTTTAACTGTTGTCCTCCAGGCCCTCTAAATATCATTGTCTCCGATATGCACAGGCATTTCAAATGAGGAAAAGAAATGGACATCTATTTAAATTAAGGCTTTTTGTTGCACTTTATTGGGAGCAGATGGGGCCCGGGTCTGGTGATGGAGGGCCGAGCTCACACCGGACTGCCACTGACAGCAGAATGATGATGATTAAGGAGAGACCTTGGATTGCCAGGCAGAGTCTCATCTCTCCCCCGCGTCTCCTTTTTGCACTTTTCCTCCTCATGCTCTCCGTTCCCATCACACACACTGTCCTTTTTCTCAGACATCAAACACGCCCCCAGAACAAAAACATTCAGCCAGGCCTGTGAAATGTGTTCTGCTCGCTGAGATGCTGCAGTCTGTTCTGCAGAGCGCAGACGTTTCCCGCTTCGCCGCAGCCCAGCGGGGTAGAAGATGTATCAAAGTCCCATCCGACTGAGAGCTATGACCACCTGAAATGGAATATTTTCCTGTGTTTGCTCCATCGTTTATGAATGAATAGCTATTAAAATAAAAACGCTAACAACACGCAGGAACAGAAATCACTCGGGCATCCACAGCTGTAATTCTCACAGTTTTCTGTGGATGTTTTATTGCAGAACAGTCTCTCACACATGACTTTCTCACTGTTTCTGCAACAGTAGGGGCTTCTGAAGACTTCTGAAAATTGTAACTACTTTCAACAAGAGAACTTAAAGTACCCTGAAGGTTGTAATGTGTAAACTCTTAATAACGTGCAAGTATTATTTTACGTGTAAAACATGTTGCGTTTCATTCGTTCGTTGCATTCTACAAGCATTCGAATACTATCCGCCCTAAATAGTATTCAATACTATTTAGGGCGGATGTTATGCAAATTGACAATTGCGCATTTAACCATGCTTAACCATGACAATTGCGCTTGCCATGTCAGATGCGGCCTGACAAATATCTTTGGCAGCAGGTAAGATTAGTGCCTCGGCAAATGTGTGAGTTTTCCTAATTTAGCAATTGGTTTGGAGAAGTAGTCGGACGCTTCTAGACACCTGTTGGACACCGATGCGTGTTTGCTGATGTTGCGTTTCTGCTGTTCAAGGCCAGATGACTTCTGAGGGTTTGTCTTTGATTGAGTGGGTGTTTCGCCTCTAAAAGGCGCTTTAGCTTGCATGCTGCTTCATGCTGTCATTTGCCAGCAGATCTGCGCGTATGACGCACCATATGACGCATCTGTCCCAGACGCAATAAACCAAACGGAAGGCAGCTAATGTCGTACTTTGGCTGAAGACGCAACGTCGTCACAACCACTTTTTTTCCATATGTGTGATGATCTTATCCATAAACTTTCCATAACCCGTTCTGCTGCTAGAGTCAATGACGTTCTGAAACGCGTTTTTTTACAAGCCGGGCGAGGTTTTTCCCATTCATGTATGTTCTGACAAAACGCAATAAAATGCGTAAAATACGAGTAGCCAAATAATGTCTTGTCTCTGTTTTTCTTGAAAACTATTTGCGCTCTACCTTGCGCACCACCGTAGCACAATCTGTGTGCAGTGCTCCCGTGAAGCTCCACGTTTCCTGTAAAGTTATTTTCTTTCTGTTTAAATTCTAAGCAACTGTTTAAAGAACAAAATAGTGTACAGAGTAGCTCAGTGTTTTTCTGACAATTACCAAATCGAGCCCGCTAGCTCAAATTATATATCATTATTATAATAAACTTAACATTTTGACTAATACAGTACTGTAATTTTCCAAACATAAAGACGTGCCAGTCAGTTTTCGGCGTCCCTCCACACTCTGACTCCTATGATCAAATTATTTCATTAGATCTAATTCTTTAGGGATCAAGCTCCTCTTAAGACATCAAGCCAAAATCATTTACTATCATAATCTTCGTTAAGACCAAATCTGTTTATTAATTTTCATCAGGACCAGTTGGACTGGTGAAACTGATGGTAGATCTGTACTGGGTTGATCTCTGTACGGTTTAGTTTGTTTGTATATACTATATTTTTAACAAAATTATATATTCTTCCCATCCATCAGATGGCTTCAGAACACTTGTATTATTTAGCAGTCCAATGGGCTACTCAGGGGTCTAAATTATGGTCAGATATACTTACAGCCTAATTGTGTTTTTGTGTCGTTGGGAATGATAAATTTAGCACTATAGCTTTTTTATCTTTTGCAGCTTGTGTAAATGTATCTCATTTCTGTTAAGGATTTTTGGAGTCATGCCAACTCATGTTGATAATAATTTGATCCCTCTTCTTTTGCTTCGCTGCATGGGTGGTTTGTTTTGGCCTTGTTTAGATCTGCATAATGCAGTTTATGATTCGATTTGTCTCAACATTTTATCACTGTAAGTGGGGTGAAGTTGTAGCATTTTCAGCAGGCTGATGCTAATTTCCACTAGAAAGGCTCTCTTTGACAGTAATTCGGCTCGCATTGCATGTAAATGAAGGCATTGCGTTCACCACGTCAGTGAACGAATTGCATATTGACACCCTTCACTCTTCGTCATCTTTAACTCTTAATCAGAAGTTATTTTCAGAATCCAATTACCTGTCATTTGACAGCTCATGCATATTTAGCGTAATATGTACGTAGGCAAATGAACATACAAAAGTACTAATGGTTCAATTGTGCGGGATGACAAAGTTCAGACTGAAACCACTTCTTAACGCCTGTGAGATGAACTTGAGAGATGTGAGATGAAATGATTTATGTTTTATCATAAATCAGGTAAAAACCCTTTCTGGGTTTTTATAACAGTATAAATTTGTACTTTCACTTTTCGTCTATACTTTGTAAAAACAAGTGCTGGTACATTACTTAGGAAATGTCATCAGTTACTGATTACAAAACTACATGACAACATTTGTGGTCAGTAACATAATCCCTTAGTTTTTGCTTACATTTAAATCGATTTACGAACCCTTCTTTGGGAACTCTTATAAAAGATGTTATAAAAAATATTTTTAAAAAGTTGAGTTATTTTTTAAACTAGTTGTGTACTCCATGTTAACTACTGTTACATTTAAAGTATACCTATAAACACACTTTTAGTTGTGGGTCAGTTTTGTCTGAAGTAGTATTAAAATTGTACCCTCGCAAGTATATTGGTACTTACTACGTAAAGTATACTTAAAAGAACTGTATTTAAGTGTACTTAAAAAACAAATTCAATCTCAGACTCACATATGTTGCACTTTAGGTTGTTTAGATACAAAACACAGTGTTTTAATACACAAAGTGTGTTAAAACTCACAATATGTATTAAAGCTCAGAAAGTAAAGTGGTGAATTTATAAAAAAAGTTAAAGATTAAAAAGGAACCAACTAGAAAAAAGTAAAATGCAAATGTAAAGAAGTTGGTATCAATAAAATAGCAATTGTACTCTGATTACGAGTATTTTAAAATGTAATATAATTTGATTAGTAGTACTTGCTTTTTGCAATCTGATTATGTAAGATTACATATAACATCTCCTGTGTCTCATAAGCCACCAGTAAATACACAATACCAGTAACTACACAAATGGGCTGTTCACACAGGTAATGGTATTCTGTCTTTTACCAGCACAGTACCATTCACCCATCGGTACCAAAATACCAGTAAACTCTGTTATTGGCCCAAAGCAGACTGTTTAGTGCTTTTTGTTTTTAGTGCGCACTGGTAGCATCATACCGGTAATTTACTGTTAATGTTACAACTTCTCTTACTAGTTAATTGCCAGGACAGATTTACAGGTAATTTTTTACAAGGTCCTGTTCACACATAATCTCCTAATTGTAATTTACCAGTAATTTACCAGTAAAGACATGCATGTGTAAAAGGGCCTATACTTGGGAACATTTTCTCAAATCATTTCCATTGGAATATACCATCATTTTCCAAAACAAAGATGACAAATCCAACAGAGGAGCATTTGAGAAAAGCTCGTGTCCTCTTATAATTCAGGAGGTGATTTGTTATCTCTAATTAAACATTAATTGAGCCAGCGAGTGACATTGTGTGGACACCTGCAGTATCTGGCCGTTAACGGTACCTTTCTGTTCTGCTTCACCCTTTGATGCTGTTTCCTTATTTTGAAGCTAATTGGCCAGGAAGAGTGTGAGCAGAAGACAAGAGTGAGATGAAGGGCTGTGTGATAATGATGCGGAATTATTGTGGAAGTCAGATGCTCTGCAGGGAACGCAGTGGATGTGGACATTTGTATTGCAGTGGGTGAGAGCTGCATATATAGCTAAACAATGCAATGCAAAACCAGATTAGCATTTAGCATGAGTCTGCAGCTGTTTTGAAGGTACAAACGAGTTGATTATGAAACCACAATGATGGTGTTATGAGATTTTTTTCAAAACTTCTTAAAACTGCCTCATGCCTCTTTGGCGTATGTAAATTCTGTAAAAAGGGAAAGTCTTACCATCAGTGCAATTTAAGCGCAAAGTGCCTCCTTAATGCAAAGCATACGTCTATGAGCTCGGCTCCAGCTGTCGCTACAGGACACGTGCTCGGCAAACCACACTTCCCCAGAACTGATAGCGCAGAATGAGTAAGACCGCCAATCAACAAGATGCATTCTTGCATTTACAAACAGCTACAAGTGCAAGTGAATGAAACAGAATGTTGGCGTCTCAAGACATCGATGCGTTTTAGTCGAACTATATTTAAGGTTTAAAACTATAACAGTCGTGAAATACCACAAAATAACATTGTGTTATTTGCACATTATCTACATTGGAAAACGATCAAACATAGATGCAGAGAGAATTTGTTAAATTGATTCCTGTCCCTTACTCTTACTGATCAGCTGATTTATCTGTTAAGCACCTAAGCAGCCAAATAAGATGTATACTAGATGCTCGGAAATTCCCAAAAACCTAAAACGATGAAAATAAATGTATTTCATCATAAAGAAAGGCAACTCAGATTTCATCAAACCTCACACATCTCCATTGTTTCTGTCTGTTAAGAGCCCTACAAACATCCTCGCCTCGAAATCTTTCACTTTTACCTTCATCTTGACACATTTTATTCACCCAAAATAAAATGATACAACCTGGTTGTTGCCTTTTATTCCCTAAAGCCCAGTGATGGTGTTTATGATTTTTTTTCATCCGAACGTTGATGTAGTCCAGCTGTCTAGAAAGCGTACAATATGCAAATTATTTAATTAAAGAGGCCTTTCAAAAGGTGAATTATAACTTATGTGCCCATCTAGTACTGATTGCTTTTGCACTCTTGGTCTGACCCCTGAAAGTAAGAAGACAGAGTCAGACGCCCAGACTGGAGGCCAAGCTTGTCTTCCTTATTAGGCGTTTGCTAAGGCAACCATCACTATTATGTGGCTCAAATATATGCTTAGCGAACTGAACAAACAGCAGGATTTAATTTTTCACAATCCATGTCCTGATAAAAGTGAAGACTGAATGGACTGTAGATTGTTCTGGATTAAAACATCTGCTAAATGCACATAGGTGACCTGGGCTGGCAAAATGAGTCAGAATGGGCACAGGCTAATTACAAGCTACAGGCAAAACAAATTAGGCCCAATTTTGGTCTAATTTGAGGTTTTCATAAAAATGAGTTTATTGACCCCCTGTCTAGTGGTCCCAATGTTCCAATAAGCTGTTAAACATCTAAACGTATCTTTATTTGTATGTTTTCTGAGACGTAAACCTTCCTAAAGCTTTCCTTTGTTATTCATCATGTTCTGCTTCTCGAAGACTGGTGCTTTAGAAAGTTGTAGCTCATTTTGTTTTCAAGTACAATAAATCATAATTATTTATAACGAAGAATGTGAAAATAACAACTCGTTTTTGAAACATCGTTCGGTGTGACTCATTTTGCCAGCACAGGTCGCATATGCAAATTAAGAAATGTCATTGCATAAATGTACTGTAGAAATGCTACAGCCACCCAGACCATCCTAACAAATGTGTAGCAACAGCCTAGCAACCACCCAGATCACTGTCGCTCCCACATAACAGCAGAGCCATTCTAAAAACAAATCTGAAATATATGTAAAATCTATGTGTTGCCACTGGTTTATTTAATAAGACCTGAGCTCATCAGTTCTACCATGATGTTTTCAATCAAATATATCTGACTATACAGATATAACACTATATTGCTGTAGACTGCATTGTTAGATCACAGGTAGACTTGTGTTGCATTGTACTGTTTATAAATACACTAGGTGATGTTTTCCGTCTTTATTAACTGTATATCACACAATGGTTGCAAAACTGTAGTGACATTTCGTATTGAAAATTTGCCTCGAAATGTCACTGGATTCTGATATTTTACATTCTTACAGCTCCTTAATTTTCTTTTTCCTCAGTCTTTGTGTCAGAGATGCTGCATTAATGAACCTCACTGAGATCATTCTGATTCTTCCTCTCAGAACCTCAGCAACATTGAGTTACAGCGTCGGCCCAGATTCTCCATCACTGAAAGTCAGCTGTCTTCTGCGAATGCCCTTCTAAATGAAGTTCTGGTGCTTCTGCAGAGAAAGTGTGCTGTGGTTTCCTCTCTGCCTCAGCTAGATTAGCCTAAGTCTGCTAATGAGTGTGAAGCAGAAGCTTTGTCTGTTCCCTTCTATGGCTCTTTAATGGGGGAAAGCCATTAGGCTGGTATTAGGTGCATGATTGTTTTTGGCTTACTCAGAGGGGGCAAACCGTTCCCCTGGCCTTTTAAAAATGTGTGTTGTGGGTTGTTATCACCCTTTCACAGCTTATGAAGCACATGAAAATGGCACTTCTCGGCAGTGGCGTGAAATGGGGTCTGTGTGGTACACTTGGAAGTAATTGTGGCTCGGTCGCAAACATTTGAGGGCTGATATTATGGAAAGCAAATTATCCTTGATCATCTGAGATGAAAAAACCCTCATTAGTCCAAAAATAGCATTTATTGACAAGAAGCAGCAAATACGCTCATGCTAAATCTTCATGGCTACAACAGTAAACACAGGGGGATGGTTGGGTGCTCAAGAACTCTTATGCCTAGTCATGTTAAGGGGGCGGTCCCAGTGAGGTAATGAGGAGGAAGTGGGATGAATACTGTTGTTCCACACCAGAAGATAATACTACAGTCATTGGGATTTATATGTGAAGGTTGTTTTTGGCTTTGTGTGGTACTTGTTTCTCAATGTACCCCAACAATCAAGTGGCTAAAATTGATCTTTAACAAGAACCACGATCGTTTCAAGTCTGGTTTTACCAGTTAAAGCATAGTTTGACTTAAAAAAGGTGCAGGAATTTAAGCATGGTTTGTTTTGTAATGTATTTGTGCAAAAAGCTGACATCGAAGGCCATTTTATTTGAAGGGTCAGAGAAAGGGTGGGAAACCAGCACGAAAAATTGAATTATGACTAAATTATGTTTTTGGTGCCAGAAACCTATAACTGGCGTTATAACTGCACCACAGAGAAAAACATAAACTGCTTTTCTGTTCAGTAGGCTAAGCCACCATGACCTGTTTAATAGCAACTGCTGAACTAAAAAGACATTTGCAAGGTGCCATAAATCCTTGCATATTCAAAAAAAAACCTTTAATAATTAGCAAATATTTGACATTTGTGTTGTTCAAACCTTCATCTTACATTATTTGCTAAATATTACAACTAAACTTTTCTCAGTCACAGCATTGCAGACTAAACTTTTAAACATATATTTTTCTTTTACTGATAATAAAATGGACACTGTATAACTATAGCATTACATTTTGTTTTAGTATACAGCAGTTACCTAAAGCAACAAGTCTTGCTCTCTATGTTAAAAACGTTTGACAGCATTTATGATTGTAAAGCAGTAACTGGAGCATGATGTGATGAATCAGAGCGACTACTTGCATCAGTATCTGCGTTTACATGGACGCTAATAATCCGATCATAACAGGACTAGAAGCACAATCAGACAAAAAAAATCACATGTAAACACATCAATCGGACTGAATTGGTCAGATCCGATCAATATTTCAATCGGATTGTAACGGGTGTTTTAAACCTTTTCTAGTTAGTCGGATTGAAAATGAGACTAGAAAGCTCTGCGCATGTGCAATGACATACAAATTGCGTAATGACGTATGGCGCGATGAAAGCACGATGTAAACACTGCACTCGGATTCATCAATCTGATTGATTTCAATCCAATTAAAAACCAGAAAGTGTCCATGTAAACGCAGCTAGTGATGCATGCTGGGAATGAATGATTGGGGATCTGTCAGTCACCTTTTTAAAACGGATGTATGTGACCGATGTTCCTCGGCCGTTTACTGAAACTGACCCAGAGAGAGGAGAAACTGTCAATGCAATCATATATTCAAGAGTCAAGCGCTCGCTGTGTGATTTTATTCTTGGGTTTTGCTGAAGAAGTCTTCAGCACAAAAACTGAGACAGCAGTGAAAGAGAATACAGCCGTAGTTGGCGACATTTGTTAACTAAAACATTTTAATGACAGTCTGAGTATTTCTTGAGCTCTACTTGTGTAAACAATGCAGTGACAATAATTAACTCATCCGACCAATCGCAGAGCAGAGCAGAGCAGAGCAGTTTAACACACACAACATGTAAAATTCCAGCGAAATCCATCGAATGTGCAAATTTTCTGCATTTTAATGTGAGAGCATATGTTTAATGGCTTTTGTCAATGAGTCTTGTAATCTGTCATCTGTCACATAGCATGTGCTGCTCAAACAATACAAACAATGATGACAGAGATTACATTAGCCTGACAGTTGAGCTTTAGAGAAAGTATTTGGAGAGTTATGGAGCAGTGGTGGTTCCCGCACGTTCTACATGTTCGATGTATCGTGATCCTCTATCCCAAAGCACAAGCAAAATCTATCAACATTAATTTTATACCTCTATACTCTATATACGTCTGAGCAGTTTCATCTGTGTTTTCCAAAGAGACAAAATCCCAAAAATAAAATAAAAAGAAGAAACTTCTTTGAATTCTTTGTAAACGTTGTATTGGTGAACCATCTGTGCACCGATCGGCATCACCCCGGGCAACGGCAACTCGCCAACCACGTGGGCAAGACACCTGCAACAAATTAAGAAGGATCACAAATGAATACAGAAGGAACAGCTTCCAGAGAAAGTGAGCTTGACCTTCACACATTCTCCTGTGCATTCTCATGGCAAACCAGCTCTGATCTTCTCCCCATGTCCCTGATTACCTCACACCTGGAGATTCTCAGCTCACCTGACTCCTGTTCTCGTACAGTTGTGCTCCTACATTCACTGCTGAAATGTGAAAATGAGAAAGGCACATTGCTAAAGCAACTCTGTTCTCATGACATGTATGTGAAAGTGCTGGATCCATGTCTGACACTTCACCATATTCTTAGCAGAGAGGGTAAAGCTCAAGGGAGGTGCCACGAAAAAAGTTCTTGTCTTGCTCCTCCCACCAGGAGTATTTATGACTTTTGGTGTGGGGAACAACTTGTCACACATTGCCTTGCTGATTGGTCAGTTTTCACAAGTCACAAGATCTATGTAGACTGTGTTAGACTGTTTAGTCCGACTGATTTGATAAGAAATCACAGTTATGTTTTCATGCCATTAGTTATAGACCAGCACAGAAAAATGCAAATATTCAAGTATTGCAAAGCAGTATTAGTACAC
>JAZGTJ010011309.1:0-17089 GCA_036877575.1 Botia almorhae
ACTGAAGTTCTGCAACTGGCTGGATGGAGTCATCCTGGTTTTTAGTCTGGAAAATGAAGCCAGTTTCCAGGATGTGTACAAGAACTACAGCGAGCTAAGCGCACATCGAAACATAGCGGAAATCCCCATAATAGCGGTTGGAACGCAAGGTAAGATCTTTGCTAGACTGGCTCTTCCAGTCTTTGCTCCAGTAATGCTTCATTGAGTAATATGATGTTACATAGTGACGTCACTGCTTTTGTCTCTGCAGATAAGATCAGCAGCACAAACGCTCGTGTGATCGAGGACAAACGAGTGCAGCAGCTCTGTATAGACGTTCGGCGCTGCACTTATTACGAGACCTGCGCTACCTATGGACTCAACGTGGACAGAGTATTTAGTGAAAGTTAGTTTCTTCTGATAACATGAAACTGACATGAAATAGCACGTTAATCTCAAACAGGATGTCAGTGTTTATTGGACAAACGTGTTTTGCCCGCAGTGACCCAGAAAATCGCGGCTGCTAAGAGACAAGCCGCCGTTCTGGCCACCTGTAAATCTCTCCCAAACTCCCCGAGTCACTCAGGGGCCTCCACTCCGCTGTCGGGCCCCGGACAGGTATCAGAACAATGAGTGTCCCAGATACTTGTGTGATACCCAGATACTCTCACCAAAACTGTCAAGAAATATCTTATTTCACCTTGAAAGTTTTCAAAAGAAATAAACATTTACGTTTACAGTTTTTTGAGGTAAATTCTGAGGTAAAATATGGCCTAGGATTTCTCTGTGAGATTCACCTCTTATACTTGTGGTGAAATATTTTAGTAGCTGAAACGCTGTTGTTGTGTTATGTTTTCAATAACAATTAGATATATCATAATCGTTTATCAAATTCTTTAAACGTTGCATTAATTGTTGAATATTTGACCATTTTCAGTGCTCGTGAAACAGTGTTTTTGTCTTCATCATTTTGTGTGTATCATTCTACATTCCACACTGTCTCCGCTGTTTCTCTCTCTGTGGCATTGTCCTCTCTTAGGCCAGTAATGGGGCTCAGAGTAGTGATTGCCCCTCCTCTTTGCCTTCTACCCCTGTGATAAGTCACAAAGATATTCGGGGTGGGGCAGGTGGAGAAGGGGGCTCTCAACGAAATCTGCCCCGACGACGGACCTCTTTATTTGGGGTTAGTTCTTTGATCTCAATACAGTGAGCGACCAGATTTGACCATTTAGTGTCCAACACCTGTTTAACTGGGTGTGAAGAATTTTAAGTCTATATCATTTATATTTTAAAATACAGGCTTAATATCTGAAGAAATAACGTCATTAAAGGTGATGTGTGTATAATTTCCAGTGTTAAAATACTTAACTGTACTACTGTAATGTGAGCTTAATATGCAGACACGACTATAAGAAAAGCATCTGTAGCTTGATTTCCCTTCGAAAGTGAAAACAATGTAAAGTGCCTTGATGTTATCTCAGCCCATGACGTGTGTTTGAAATGGGATTATTTTGGTACGTGGCCAATGGCAGACAGGGGGTGTGGTCATAATATGTGCCAGAATATTTTTTTAACGTTGATGGTGCAGAAATTACACACGTCCCCTTAAATGCTGTAACAGTACAGAAGAACATTTTATTGGTGTATTTTTAGCCTGTTTCTGTGAACTCTCTTCATCTCATGAGTCATTTCTGTCTTTCTTTGAATGTTTTTACCTTCCCTTCATTTGTGTTTTATCTAATGAATCTGGTATTTTAGACCCGTCGTGGGAGTGACTCTGAGAAAAGATCTTCTGATAGCAGAGGTGACATGAGCAGTAGATCTGTCCCTATCAAACAGGTATGTGTAAGATCTCTGAATGCATTCCCTGCCTAAATAACATTCCAGTCCTTTCCTAAACTGCTTGGCTGGTCTTAGCTGGTTTAGGCTGGTCTAGCTGGTCTCCCAGCCTGGCCAAGCTTGTATTTAGTTGGTTAGCTCATCATCCAACTGGTCTTGGGCCAGCTGACAAATCTCCAAAATCCCTTTGAAACCTGCAAAGCAGACCATCTTGGCCTAGCTGGCAGACTAGCTCAGACCAACAACCAAGTTTAGGATCAAACAAACCTAGGACAAAAAATAAACAGATTTTTTTTTTGGGATAGGGGACGTTGTGGAAGCGAAGTGAACGTTCTTTAAACAAGGAGTGGAAGAAGAAGTATGTGACTCTGTCGAACAACGGCGTGTTGACGTATCATTCAAATATAAATGTAAGTCACACCTCAAACAGACAAACTGCACGCATTAGAAACCACTTAGCAACACCCTAGCAACCCCTCGACTCATCAGCGCCCCATGACTGTTATTTAAAAACAAAACTTTGAAATCATTGTGGACCCATTTCTCCACACCAGCTTGTATTGTACATCTGTTACATGATTACAGGAGTATCTGCAGAACGCTCAAGGGAAAGAAATTGACTTATTGAGAGTCACAGTGAAGGTGCCGGGGAAACGGCTGCATCGCGCGACAAACCCCGCGGGCCCTGTTCTCGTCCCGGTATCCAGTGTCAATGGACTGAGTAAAGACAAGCAGCCACCTGAAGGGGGCGCTACATGTGAGTTAGAGCCTGTTTACTCAATAAGAACGAAATTATTTGAAAAGATTTCTCGCATCACAGCTGTGCGATCTGTATGCTTCCAGCCAATCTTCTGACTGCAGAAGAGTCGTCCAGAACTGCTGTGTCATTTCATAATGATCAGAAGGTGAAGCGGTGCCCATCTTCTGTGTCAAATAAAGGACTCAGTGTGGGTGAGCAGATGTTTCATGAACATCAATCCTTCACTATTATCACATGAAAACCTCATTCTGAGGGTTCTGTATCTAGACAAACACAGGAACACAGTATTAAACTCCTTTTCACATCCTGGTTTGAATTTGTAGCTAATGTTTTAGAACATTTGAAAACCTAGTTATATTTAAGGTTGCATTTCCTGACCTTTGAACCCATGACCCTGGCAATGCTTGCGCTTTGCCGTCGAGCTACGTTACCAAAGTAATGTTTTTGGGCTCAAAATCCTGCGCTGAAAATATTTTGACAGATGTTTTGTGTTGTTTTTAATAGACTCAAGTGCTGAAGGAGCTACAAGTCCACCGTTAGGAAAAGAGCACATACCTTCCTCTCCACTGAGTGACAGGAAGAAGAAGAAACGAAACAGAAGTATTAACCTGAAGGGAGACGCAGCAGCCGGACAGGCTGAAGGTACGACTGCAGATTTATAAACAATTAAAACACTGATGCCACAATCATCCAGTTTCCTCTACAAACCAGTCAAATGTATTGTTGTGAACATCTGAGGCAGATGCTCTTTGCTTTCCTCTTTCTCATCCGGTGTTCATCTGACTACGGTTAGTTCTCTAGTTTCTTACCGTTTATTCTGCTTTATCTTTTCTCCTTTTCTTCCCTCTTCTCCTCTGCTGCCCTGGACTCATTTCTTGCACCGCAAGCCAAGCGCAAAATGTGGAAATTAAAAAGCTTTGGTAGCTTGAGAAACATTAACAAAACAGGTAATGTGAACGTCTGCAGTGAGTGAGCGACTGAACTCGACTCTGTCTTGCTGTTGTGTCCATCTCCTGTCACATCATTAGATTAGCACAAATGGATCCGAGTCTTCCTGTCTATTTGCTCTCAAACACATCGTTCTGTTGAGACGATATGTGAGGCTGAAGACACAGTGTGTGTTTCCTCTCTCCAGCAGAGGAAGAGAGCGCAGATTTCATCATCATCTCCAGCACAGGACAGAGCTGGCACTTTGATTGTCAAAATCAGGAGGATAGAGATGGCTGGGTTCAGGCTATAGAGAGTCAGATCCTGGCGAGTCTTCAGAGCTGTGAGAGCAGAAACAAGGTGAGGCTGAGGCAACACGCTCCTTTATTAATATCATTTGTTGTTTATGGAACAACAATCCTATCGACCAATCATCTTTTAATTGGCAGCACTTTGGCCACTTAGAACCGCCCACTCAGACAGGAAGAGGCTTGTGTGATTGACAGATCACACCAATCGCAGCTAAATCTCACAGAGTAAATCTGAAAATAGACGTAACAAAGAATATACAAGATATATTGTTTGCTTAAAGCTTTCAAATATTTAATGTAAGACAAACCTCGTAAAATAAAATCCCTCGTAAACTGTACATTCAGTCACTAGTTATTCCACAAACGCACTCATCGTAGCAGCCCCTGTAAAGCGCCTTTATTTCCAGAGGCCTCAGGCCCTTTTGCATCGCCGGTGAATGTTGTTCCAAGAGCAAAAAGTTGTTGGTCCAAAATCATGTTCTACATATAATCTTATAAATGAACCAAATACAATGCTGTGTTGTGTAATATTTCATATTTATTATTGTTTTATTATTTCTCATCTCTCAGGCCCGTCGGAGCAGCCACAGTGAAGCTGTTGCCCTGCAGGCCATTCGTAATACCAAAGGCAATGACCTCTGCGTGGACTGTGAAGCACCAAGTGTGTATTCAGATAAACATTCAACCAGCAGTGTAAATGAACCGCATGCAACTCTGTAGAGAACATTGTGATGAAAACGATGAAGTTCAGATCATCTCTCCTTGCAGATCCAACATGGGCGAGTCTTAATCTTGGGGCTCTGATCTGCATTGAGTGTTCGGGAATCCACCGGAACCTGGGGACGCACCTGTCTCGCGTCCGCTCACTGGACCTGGACGACTGGCCCAGCGAGCTCACTAAAGTGCTCGCAGCTATAGGAAACCACATGGCCAACAGTATATGGGAGACGTGCACTCAGGGACGACAGAAGTTAACACCTGACGCTACAAGGTGAACTGATATATACACACACACATATATATATATAAATATACTTACGTATATATACATACACATATATAAAATGAGCAATCATATTATGCATGTACCATATGTATGTTTAAAATAACATATATTAAAGAAATAAAAAACTGAATGAATAAAACGCAATAACTCACATTTAACTTAATAACTTACATTTAACATACCTGCTCTGAAAATCAGCACATCTAATGCAGTTTTATTTCCCATGTGACTATATCTTGATAATTTGTACATTTTGTCTGGAAAACAAGACAAAGATGAACATATTGATTGACAATAGTAGCAGTAAACATATAACATACAACACACAACCTATCAAATGGCAGCACTTCAGCCCTCATCCTCAGCTGATTTGAGCTGTTATGGTAATCATTTTACACACATGGTTCTTTTAATGTGTGTGTCTCAGAGAACAGAGGGAATCCTGGATCCGTGCCAAATATGAACAGCGGGTGTTTGTGTCGCCCTTGCCCGCTCAGTGCTCAGAGGGCACAATGTCCTCTTGGTTGCTCAGAGCTGTCATTGACAGGGACCTTCCCAGACTCCTGCTGCTTTTAGCACACAGCACCAAGGAACTGATAAACATCCCTCTTGAAGGAGCCATGCAGCAACATCACAGCGCAATACATGCGGCCTGCCAGCTGGGGGACGCGGTCATGACGCAGCTCCTGGTCTGGGTGAGCGTTTGTATCTTCTTTATGTTCATGAACGTGACAAACTGATGTTTCCTATAAAATCTGAATTTTGAAACTGAACACTGATGCATTTGCTCAATAACAGATTTTTGTTTATTTTTTTAACTATTAAAACGTTACGACTTGCAGCTTTAGAATCAACATGAAATTAAAATTGATCTTATTTTCTTAATGCTCGTTGCTGGTTTAATGGTGAATGATTCTTCATCTGTACACATTACTCAGGATTGTCTGTACAATCCAACATCAAAACAATATGCTGCACCATTTTCTTTAATTCTGTCTGTATTCTGAATGATCAAAACAATTTATCTTGAATAAGTCCAGCCTCCCATTTCTGTTCTCTATTTGAATATTTGAATAATCTGTTGTTGCTTGAATACACCACGTCTTTCAAGTAAAATGGGTTGTGAGTCTTTAATCAGTTGACATTTACGCATTCACTGTGCTTGTTTTACTGTATCGCATATACAGTAAGTTACCGTGCAGTTTATTCTGCTCTTGATTCTGCTGTCACTCTCTCTACACAGTACGGCAGTGATGTGAAGTCAAAGGATCCACAGGGCAGAACCGCTCTCTCATTGGCTCGCCAGGCCGGAAGCAAAGAATGTGTGGAGATCCTTCTGCAACACGGCTGCCCCAGCGAGACCACGCCCACCTCGCCCACGCCGGTGCTGTCCCGCAAAAGTAGCATCACGAGTTTAAGCCGCGTCAATTCCAGACGAAGGGTCTCATAACCCGCAAACTTTCACCGTGACACAAACGGTTTTATTTCCTCATGCAGAGTCGTGTGTTCTGTGCGTCTGTGAAGCTCTGTGCTGGGATATCTCCAACAACACTGTACTTAGATCCATTTATCTCTGCGGGTTAAAGCAGAACATTAAAAAATAAGAAAATCCTTAATTATCTGTTCTAGAACAAGCTTAGAATAACAGCTACACAAATGCCTTTTTAAAAATACATGGAAGCTCTTCTCCCGAGTCAAAGCAATATTATTTATAATATGCTGATCATGCTGTAATATAGAGGCATTACAAGGTCACATGTAGCTTGAGAGTTTCCCAAATCGATCTGAGTGATTGTATTTCCATTATGACTGTCATTGCTGTTGTTCTTTAAGATCATCATGGCTGAGGGTCATGGAATGTAACATGTTTATATCCAGAAGGAATAATATCGGTCATTGTGTATCATTTCTATAAACTATAGACAATAAACTCAGATCTTCAACTTCTGTTGACACTGTCTTTTAAGTGTCTCTCTGTATTCATCAAAAGATATTCAAAAGGTTCTGAAACTTAGTTGCACCCACTGGAGTATCCAACTGTTTTATTTTCATTGGCTATTTTCTGTTTAAATGGCCACAAGATAACCTGTCTGTGTCTAAAACAGGTGAGCAGCAGAATGTACTCTAAAAGGTTCTCCGGCAGGCTATACGGTTCCAAAAAGAACCTGGAGCATCCGCAGCATCTTTCTGTTGCAAAAAAAGGTTCTTGTTAGTGGAAAACTGGTTCTATTAAAAGAAATAATTCTTCTTTTAAGGTTCCTTGGGAGACAAAAAATGGTTATTTTATGGCATCGCTTCACTTTTAGCACCTTTATTTTTCAGTGTGTATGCGTATGTTCATTATCCCTCAAATATATGTTGCTCTTATATCTAAAATATAGATTTGCAAAATAAGATTCCTAGATTTAAGAAATTAGCGTTCTATGGTTTTTGGACTATAGTATACAATTTACAATAAATTATACATGACCATACATTTTAAAGTCTGTAGTTTTGTTGTACACACGCCTCATATCAAATAAACAAACTCAAGAGTTTAATAATTGTGTTAATTTGGAGGGTTTTAAATATTAAATCTACAGGAGTCGCTCCCTCACAGCGCTGCTGTCGCCTTTTGAGTTTATGACACGGCCAGGTCTCAAGACCTAGTCAGCTGACTCTATAGACAGCATGTAAGGTAACGACAGACGGTGTTGTCAGTTGTGGTGTATCAAATTCGACTCTAAACACGTCTGTGATATCCAATACAGATTCGAACCGTCCTACAATGTTAAACCGTTCTGCACGTGCATATGTTGTCCAAAAATGCGGTCTAGATAGGCAGCACATTGAGATATGTGACGCAGCCCGCGTCTCCTACGAACATGGACGACAGTGTGAGCTAACAGTATCGGAGGGTGTTATTTATCCCTGTCTGCGAAAAAACAGCGACACTTTATGAGTAAGCGAACGTGTGTTTCTAACCAGCAGTTTTTAGTCGGTTTATGTGCACTAACGAGGAGACGACGCGATCAGTTTAGTTCTTATCGCGCGAGATAATGCTAACGTGCTAGTTAGCCACACACACTATAGAAGCGAATGAGAATCAGTGTCAGATGTAGTAAACAAACTGTGACGCGTTCAGATTGTGTGCTGTTCGGTGTTGTGTTCATTGAAATACAGTCACCTGCTTGTGTGTGTGGTCTTTCCTAAGACACCCGTTTGTTTGTTCAGCAACATGCATTTATGAGTCATATTTTAAGAGGACTGATGCGCTGAAAGTTTATAAATGATAAATGTTGATAACTTGGAACAGGAAGTAATACACGGTGAAGTTTAGAGGTCAGTGTGTTAAATGGAGATTTCAGCACATCTGATGTTTCAGATTTGTGGTTTGATTTTCTGCGTGACACAAATACAGTTAGTTGCAGAACTGTATGTGCATTAACAAAACGTTCAGAAAAGGATTTACCAGTATAGTTAAATGACCACAGCATCATTCATTCATCATTCATGGCTCATCCAATCAGAATTTAGATTTTTTTATAAAGTTGTAATCAGCATGTTATAATAAAACCCATATTCCATTATACACTGTAGCTTGCTCCTTTAACCAAAATTTTAATCAGTTAAATACCTAAACCAACTTTAGTTTTCTCTCCATTTTATATATTATATTCCTCATATTTCGAAAGCTTAACTTGTAGGGCCATTAACAACAAATATTGTGCAAATATCCCCTACGGACATCACGCACAATACAATTACACACACATGCAATCATTGTGAGTCATTATCATGTTCTGATCCAGCTCCTCTCGTCTGTCTTTCAGGTCTCTCACTGGCTTTCTTCTCAGTTGTCAGGCATGAGGATCAGGCTGCAGGGCTCTGGCCATGCGGCCCGTCTCCTCTCCGAGCTCAACCGCTGTCGTCTGTCTCGTCTGCTGTGTGACGTGGTCCTCCAGGTGGGAGGTCGCTCCTTCCCCGCCCACCGCGCGGTGCTGGCGTGCGCGTGTGTACACTTCAACAGCCTCTTCACCAACGGCTCCAGAAACAGCAGCGTTCCCAACACCTTCTCTCTCGACTTTGTCACGGCCACCAATTTTGAGAAGGTGTTGACGTTCATCTACACCGGCGAGATCTTCACGGATCTTATAGACGTTGGTGTGCTGTATGAACTGGCAGAACGGCTTGGTGTGAAGGAGCTGGTGAACGCTTGTCATGCCACCTTTCCTGACCTGCAGAGCTCCAGTTCTGAAGACCCAGTGGCCGCTGGAGATGTGGAGAGCATGCTGGTGTCTGTCACCACCATGGCTACGTCTGTTTGTTCATCCTCTGCTGCATCTTGTTCCTCGCTGTCTTCTTCTGTCGCTCCAACACCTGTTACACCTTCTCCAGTTCCTCAAGGCAGGAACGGCAGGAACCAATCCCACTCGGCCACTCTCTCACTCTACCAGTCTCCAAAACATGAGGGCATGCAGGTCCATATGGGGTACAACCAGCTGGTGATCAACAAACCAAGCCCCCCTGATGGTAGTTGTTCTGCAGAAGCTCTTCCTGTTCACACTTTGCAGCTAAAGACCGAGCAGGATGATGAGGGAGATGGGGAAGGAAAAATCTCAGTGGACCAGCTTGTAGTTAATGGCAGCAAGTCAACATTCGGTTCTATTCCAGAAACCTGTTCTGTTCCTGACTCTTCAGCCCAGCTCGGAGGAGAAACCTGCACCCCTTCATCATCCTCCAATGACCCCCTGGACAGTCTGCAGCTGGGGTCTGTTGCAGGAGCAGTCAAAGATCTGGGTTTCTTTGAGAAAGATGATGGTGGGAAAAGGCAGCACCTACAGGAAGATCAAACAGAGGCTGGAGATAAATGGAGAGCACTTTCAGAAGACATCATCGAGCTCAGTGATGAAGAGGAGCATTTCATTGTAGAAGAAGAGGATGATGAAGACCTGATGTGTATTGACAATGGACAGAACGGATCTCTTGGCCAGCTGGCTTTATCGCAGCCATGCAAAGTTTGTGGAATGCAGCTTCCTGCCGAGAACGACATCATTCGCATGCACGCTGAGACGCATCTCTCTGAAGCAGGAGCCTGTCAGGTGTGCGGAGCTTGTTTCCCCGAGCGTGGCGCTGGAGTCACGCATGCCCTCACGCATGTGGGCATCTCGCTGTTCTCCTGTGACATCTGTGAGCAGCAGTTTCAGAGCGAATCGACCCTGATCCGCCACAGACGTCAGTCAGCGGTCAGATGCCGCCCTCAGAACGCTGACCAGCGTCAAGCCGGAGAACCGCAGTGTGCTGTCTGTGGTGAACACACTGGAAATGATCTGAAGGTTTGTGAAGCGTCATTTTAGACTGTTAACTGCATTGTGCTCTAACAAGCTATGATTGATGTCAATATTAAATTAAGTCTTATTTAAAATCTCTTGAAAATGGATTCAAAATATTCAGAATAAAATATTTAATTCACTAAATATGTCTTACGTACAAAATGTATAATAGTTACTGCGCTGTGCCACACGCATTTTTAATAAGGAACAGTGAAAACACCAACTGCTTTAAAATGATGAACTGTGTTGTATCTTCCTCAGGCAGTGAGAGAGCACATTCACATGCATGTGTGTTTGAGAACTCTGTGCTGTGGAGTTTGCCAGCTGTCTCTGCCCTCTCGCTGCGCCCTCCTGTGGCACACCCTCACGCACCTCTTTACCATCTACACCTGCCCACAATGCTGCAGCCTCTTCCTGGAGAGCTCGCTGCTAGACCGACACCTGGCTTTACACACGGAGTCTTCAGCCAAACCGAACGGCAACAGCCTGGAGACGGGCGGAGAGCGCCGAGGTGAGCTGCGCTGCTTCCTGTGTCCACAAACCTTCCGTGCTGAAAGTGCTTTTCTGTACCACCTCAGCGTACATTCTAACGATCTCCAGGGTGCACAGGTGTGGCCCACCAAACGCAAGGCGGACCAGCTCCTCGAATACTCATCGTCTTCCTCGCCGTTGGAAGCGAGCGGCTCAGGCAAAGCAGGAAATGTGGGACTAAATGTGAGTCTGGGTTTCAGCCTGCGGGACAAAATGGGGCTTCCGTCCAACGGCGGGCACGTTGCCAATGGCAACTCCACCGGAGCTGTTTCCGGCGGTGCCGGGCTCAGACAGAAATGGTACCGCTGTCGGTACTGCGGGAAGCATTTTGCGCATTCAGGCGAGTTCACCTACCACCTGCGCATCCACACGGGTGAGAAGCCCTACCAGTGCAAAGTGTGTCTGCGCTTTTTCCGCGGCCGTTCCACCATGATCTGCCACCTGAAGACTCACTCTGGTGCCCTCATGTACCGGTGCACCATCTGCAGTCTGTTCTTCTCCACGCTCAAGATGGTCTCCTCACACATGGAGCTCCACCAACTGCCACCCGACTTTAACATTGAGGAGACCTTCATGTATAACGATCACTCCAAAGAACCCATTCCGAACATGGACGCCTGAGCAGACCCCTCAAACCCTCCGTCACACCGCGCCTGAGCAGACCCCTCAAACCCTCCGTCACACCGCGTCCCCACATGTATTCCCTCTGAATCAGCTGCCGTTACTGAAGGGAAGTGACAGTAGACTTCTAATGGAACTTAAACGTGGGATGTGTTTGTCTGTGTCCACAGAATGAACATGATTGTTTTTGAAGACCAAATGATCAAATGGTGTTTTAAAAATGTAGTGTTGTTATCCGGCCTGGCAGGAGAAACTCAGCAAATGTTCAGTGCTGATCTGTGTGTTTACCTCCAAAAATTCTTCCTGCAGTTTCTGTCACAATAAGCTAAAGGTCTCTAGCTTTTTAAAGCAAGTGCAAAGTAAGAGTTAACCAAGACTGTTTCTAACTTACCAGATAAATCGAGCAGTGATCAAGGATAAGGATATTAAAAACCCTTTTTTTAAATAAACATACTTTTACAGAATAGGTGATATTTTTATACTAGTCTTGTGTATCACTTGACATAGATGTCATTAGAAATAGTAATTGATTTATGAGATACAGTACACATTGTTTGTATGTTATCGGTTACGGTACCACAAACGTGTCAAAGGTCAGTCGTGTTGTGTATGAGGTTTAGACTGAGGTGCTAATATATCTGTGAGGTGATGAGACAGTGTTGAACCTGTTCACTCCAGGATCTATAAGAGTATTCGCTGTATAACAGTGTTTGTCTTCAAAGATTGTGTCATGAAAGCTGTGACCTTCATCTGTGCCAGTTTCTAAGCAGCTGAACTGATTTCTTATATGAAACTAATATTTTTAAAAAGTGTCTTATATACTCAGAAACCTGTTTGTCACATCTGTGCGTCTGTAGTGGATGTGTATGATCAAGCCACGCGTTTTGAAGTATGTATTTATCATTTTGTACCTCCACAGAGGCATCTGTGATTGTTAGAACTTGAAACGATATTCAGATGAATACAGGCTGAACACAACACTGCCTTATAAACTAATTGATTTGATCAACTTTTTGTTAGTCCATCAGTTCATTTTGGGGAAAACTGGCTGTTTTCATCCAGTGTTCAGTTTATGTTGAATATGAGATGGGAAATGTCATTTTTATTGCACATGTATTTTTAGCATGAAATAATTGCCGTCTGTTACTGGTTATTTATTTTGGCATCACTGTCAAGCATCTGTTGTTTATTCCAGCAGCTGTACTTGTGTTCTGATTAAACGTGTTACTCTGAACTGTAAGACAGTCATGTGTCTTTCATATGAATGGAATTTCCAGCATCGATTTCATGCTTATTGTACTAATACTGTGTGTGTGTGTGTCAAAACATTTGCTAAAAATTCACCCCTGCTGATTCTGGACATTAAAACTGTACCCTGTCAACTGTTGCAGAAACATGTTTAAACAAATTTAATCCGTATTTTCTTCAGTTAATTCATACTATCACTTATTCATGACAATATGTACAAACAGGTTGCTGTGTGCAGGAGCCACAGTGTTGTTTTTATGAGCATGTGGACACTGATGTGAGCAGATGAAAGTTTTTTGGGTTTCTGCCTTTGTACACACTGGTGTGTGTGTGTGTGTAGTTTTTATTACAGGGATCTGGGAGTTAATAGAAGTGACCACAGGAACCAGTGGAAAGTTATGAAAGTTTGTCATTTCCTTCCTTGTACTGTTAACAAAACCGAGGTGAGAAAAACAGGAGACGTTATAATGTAGTTACCAGGCAACTGGCCAAAACATGATGTGATGTTTCCCTTAACAAGGCCGTTTTATAACATTGTACAACATTTTCTTTTGAAACAATCACCATTCGCCAATCGGCTTGTTCATTTTTCACACTTTTAAGCTCCAATATCCGAGTGGCTCGTGCTGGCGTTGCTGGGTTTGCGTTCTTTCACATCAGTCGTATCCGTGTTGTCCGCCGCTGCGTGATTGGTCGGTGCACCGGCAGGTGCGAGGCAGCTGATCACGGTGTTTACGAGGTGACTGCGGAAGCTCGTATTGAGAAAGTTGTAGAGGATTGGGTTGGCGATGCAGTGAAAGAGCGACAAGCACTCCACAACGCTGTACGAAAATAACAGCACGCCAACGGTGGTGCACGACAACAGGTGAGGAACCAGATCGTCCACCGTCAACAGGAACACCACCAAATGGTACGGCAGCCAGCAGGCCACAAACACCAACGAGTACACGTGCACCAACCACACGTCCCGTCTATCCTGGACGTCTGGTGTCGTGCGCACTGCCCGGGCGATCAGAACATTACAGGTGATGATGACAGTTGCCGGGCCCAGAAACTGGAAGATCATATTGAGGAAAGAAACGGACACAATCCATTCGGTGAAGTACTGCTGCGGAATCATGTAGCAGCCCGGTTCGTCCCATTCCAGCAGTTCGACGTGTACGCTTTCCAGCAGGGCGAGCACGAGCGACAGCAGCCAGATGCCGGCACAGAGAACACAGCGGCGCTTGCGCTGCGGGGGGAAGCAGGCGGGCGCGCCGGGTCGGGTCAGGGACAGGTAACGCTCAAGCGTCATGAAGGCCAGGAAGAAGGAGCTACTGTAGAAGTTGATGATGTACACGAGGTACGTGACCTTGCAAAGGAAACCACCCCACAGCCAAACCTTGTCCACGGTCACCTGCAGCATGTAGAGGGGAATGGTGAAGACCATCATCAGGTCAGACAGGCTGACGTTGATAACGCAGAACAGCACGCCATTGGCCGAATGCCTCCTTCGCCAGTTTACCCACACCACCAGAGTGTTCTCGGCCAGCCCCACCATGAACAGCACCAGATAGAGGAGAAAAAGAGCGACGCGCCGGCTGCTCTCATCCAGGGGGATGGCGCAGTCGTAGACGAACCACAGCGTGCCGTTGTAATCAGACCATGATTTGTCAAGGTCATCGGTCATGATCTGGAAGACATTACACACGTTACTTGAAGGATTGTGTTGCGACCTTCTATTCGTCATTATGTAAAACTCGCTGAGCTGAGAGTGAATATATTTTTATGTTTTTATATAACACGGTATTAACAGTCAAGAGGAAAGTTAGCTCTGTCTGTACTTCTCGAACAATCTTAGTAAAATAAAAAATTCTTTTAAATAAAATTTTTTATGAAAAAGCGTTGTGACACCAAACAGTTCAACGTGGACAACCAATTAAGAATTAAATTCTATAACAAAATATGAAATTGTAGTGTGTGTGTGTACACACACAGACACCATACAGAGCACAGCAGAATTTAATGGCTATCATGGGTGCAGCACTTCAGCAACTAAACTAATCATAGAAGACTTGATTTAAAAATAACTAGTTAAAATCAGCCTACAAATATCACTGTCTCCAAAGCATTTCTCTCTAATTAAACAATTCAAATAAAAAAATCCAGAGCAATGAATGAAAAATACACATCAAATTTGTCCTGCTTCTGACATGATAAAGGTCGAGGAGACTCACCTCGCTGTGCTGCACGTATAGGCAGATGAAACTTGAGCTGAGCTTTCTGAGGAGAAAAGTGTTCTGGAGAGTTAACACTGGAGGCTTGTGCAGGCTTCAGCCATACATTCGTGTGGCAAAATAAGTTCTCTGTCTCTCTCGAACCCGGCTGCACAGGACATCCTCACAGGACCGGAGGGGGTTGATCTCAACAGGAAAGACTCCAGGAATCTTTTGATAGCAGATATTATCATGAATATAACCAGAGGGGATGTTTGTTTGTCTGCGTGTTGGTGTAAACAATCTGTGGAGAGGAGATGTAATTAAAGAGTTTGTATGAGGGTGCGTTGCAGAATCTAAAGAAGGATTATGCACATGTATGTATTACATATGTTACATATGTTGAATGTATGTGTTACACATTAATCTAACAGCTGCAAATCTGTGCTAATGATCAGACGTCCACCGAGTGTGTGAACTTTTCTCTTGTTGATAGTGACAAGCATTGTGGCCAGTTGTGTGGAATAGTGAATGTGCTTTTATGATAGCTGCAAACATCAGTTTGCGAAATGTCAACAAACATATTGTAAAAACTGTAATTATGTGCGTTCTGCAAAAGGGCTGCAAAATTGAACAAGCACCATGAAGCTTTTAATTTTTTAACATTTAGCACATACCAAAACAGATTTTATAAAACAAATGAGAGTCATTTTTCAAGTGAATTGTTTATGATTTATTGCTGCGTCAGTGTCTTAATAACAATCATTTATAATTCGTGTCAGATAGCACAACTCCAGATCAGTGAGTACAATCATTGTTGTTCTGGTGGACTGATTCATCTGAACAGGTGAAACTGAATTGTATCTGTTCAGTCAATCTTTTTACAATTCTGAAAGTCAAATAAAAGCAGAACATTAAGCTAGATTGTGTCTGATATGCCGAATAAACACACCCCAGCAGGACAATGACAGGAAATGCTTTGCTGGCTGAGGGGCAGCAAGTGACAGTTTGAGAGAAGAGGGAAGTACATCAAAACCCCAACACAACACCCCCCCACACCCCCATTTCAGACCGTTCCAAAAACACTTCTTCCTTTTAAACAATACAGAGTGAATATGAATCTAACCTTGTTCTCTGTTCTTTGGCTTCATTTGGGTAACTTAGTTGTCTGAATGCGATACAAAATTAATAATGACAATTCTTGGCAAAACAGTAAAATTGTGCAAAGTATTTAGTGAGTTTACTGCTCACTGTATACTGCCTGCTAGTAGTATAGTAGTATGCTTCATTACTGTCACATGATCTGACTAAGTTGCATTTACTGTCTCGTCCACTCACCTCTTTAGGAATAAAATTGAAATGGTAATTAATGATAGGTCATTTGTTTTTTAAACCCTGGAATAAAACTGGTGCCAGCCCATATCAATATTACAAGTTACTTAACCCAGGGTTAAAAGTCCTACAAACCTGATGTTTGAAGAATATGTTTTTTTTCTACATACTATCATTAAGAGTCCAGGACAGGAAAGAGTTTGTCAGCAGAACTGTGGCTTCTGGTGGTCGACCTCAAGCAAACTACAGTGACCATAATTCCTCAGACTGTATCAGATCTGCCTGCTCATCATGAGCTTCATAGGGTGAAAGTGATGCGGTGTACACCAGTGTAGCATTACTGGTTTCTCTTCTGGTTACTTTAAAGAAGCTAACATATGAGATTTTTTAAAGACGTTTTAATGTACCATTTCATAATTCCCATATTTCTGTAAGTGCTGTACACGTGTACTTTCATGCAGCTTACTGTGTGACTTTATGTTTCACTGAGTATGTAAGAAAAGGTTTTATTGTAAGAATTCAAATAATCAGTAATTACAGTTGGCTGTTTTATGCATTATGTGAACACAATGTAACAACTTGTTACTTAAGGTGTTAAAACAGCTCTAAAAATACCATTCAAATGATAAACTATTACGAACAAACCTAATATGAATAAATAACAGAATCCATGTTTTTGGAAATCTCTGACAAATGTATTTGGTCCAAACACTGATTTGCAAAATAAATAAAATGCAACAGTAAGGCATTTCCTACCAAATCAATTCATCGTCTCTAGTGTGGTTACGCTACAAACTACAAAATTCCTCTTTTCCTCATAAAGGCTAAATGCATAACACAGCTCAAATAAGATGCTCCGCACGGCTTCATTCATTCCTCCACACAAACAAACAACAAACAGTCGGTATTCTTGTTTCTTTTCAACCATTTCTGAAGGTCTCTGCCTCACCAATATATTCACAAGTGTGATTTATCCTCCAACAACATTCTCATACAGCAGATCTCAAGTGAAAACACACACTTACACA
>JAZGTJ010011310.1:0-17088 GCA_036877575.1 Botia almorhae
CTCTGAACACATTGATTAGAAAAAGACCAGTTAAAAGACCGATTATAATGCAGATGTAACAATGACAACGTCCAGTGGCTCGTCCAGTATCAGTCCCTTTTATAATTGTAAAACGCATGTTTACTACATTAAAAGTATATAGTTTAACCCAAAACACTAAAGACTGCCAGAGATATGGTTCAATGGGCTGTGCACATTCCAAGCACACACTGGTTCATGAAGACTAGGAATTCTTTAGTCTCTCTCTTCAGTCTGTACCACAGTATGGAACGCTGCATGTGTTCAGTAAGAGGTTAGCTAACCAGCTTTCACCAGATAATGTTCTTCCTGTGCAGGTAGGTCAGGCCTGCTGTGATCCTCCTCTTTGAAGGTCAGCATGTGGCCGGAGGCTCATATTGAGAGCCTGAGGGTAGTCAGGAGGAAAGTCATATCCCTGTTTCCATTATAGCTTTTATTTCAGTTCACTTTTGCCAAACCTAATTCCTGTTTGGCCATTTGGCCTTGAAAAGAAACCTTTACCTTAGAGTAAAAAAACAGCCTAGTCTTTTGAAACACACGTTAACATAACCCCAAAACATTGTCATCATCATGATATCATTGATCTTGATTTAGGGAAGTAGGAAACACTGTCAACAAAAACTGGCTTACGAAAGTTTGTCTTGAAGCTTGTCTGTAGTTTCACTCTCTGAGCCAGATTTTCAATTTGAATGTAAATATCCAAAGACACAAGGCCTCCTGGTGGTCCATGAGCCAAATGCCCATGAATCATGTCTGTACAGCTCAAGTGATCCTTCTTCTCAGTCTTAGAACTCTAAACTAAGAACATGTTAAACTGTCAGTAGTGTATTTCAAGCTACCATTGTGGCATAAAGCTTTTTATGTTGACGTGTGGCACAGCAGGACAAAAAATACACCTCTGCTCATTAAAATGGTATAGTGCTGAGAACTGACCCCAGAACAGTGCAGTCGAGCCATTAAAGGCTGTAAATCAGAACTTGCAGTTCCAGGTCAGGGAACAGTTAAGGGTTTCCTGTTTGAGGTCAGAATCTCTGAATTTGATTTTTATTATTGTGCTTAATTAGAAAGATCAGTGTAAAGTCTGACTGACCTCTAGCACAGTTTTACTGTGTTTTGTTAATGCAAGAATAATTGTATTTCTTTGTTAAATTAGTCGATGCACAAGAATTAAATTTTTTATAATTAAATTTAGAATGAACCATATTTATGATAATGGTTATTGGTCTTTTCATCACTGAGTACAGTTTATATTGCCTAAAAAAAGATCTTTATTACAAATTAAACAGAAACTTTTTTAAAATGCTAGTCTTTATATAAGGAATATTATTTAAATGCTAGTCTTTATGCTTTATGCTATATTTGAGTAATGCTCAATTCTGGTGTTGACATGGCTTGTTGGACAGCCTCTATGCTAATATCATGTTTCTTTGGCATGTACTATGGAGTACTATCCAGTTTCCAATAGTAATCTTTCTGTACCATGTTGTCAAAGTATCATCCAAGCACTATCCATGTACCATACTGGTACCACAGCAGAGATTATTGTCTGAAGAAACACAGTAATGCACTATTGTAAAATTATATGTATGTTTTATTATATGTAAAACTATGTGTGACAGAATGCTGAATTTCCACACTGATGTCCATGTGTGAATGTGATGTTTTAATATGTGCTAGACCTCTTCTCACCTACAGCTAAACAGTAACGTGGAACTGGTCTTCTAAGAGACACTATGACAAAACACCTGCAGTCCATGGACGCTACCAGAAGCTTCTCAGAGTTCTGTCAGGTGGCCAGCATGCTGCGCTAACTCCAGCACCCCTGCATACACCCGCTGTGCTTCGCCCTGCAGCTAGCACCACTAGGCAGCCTTAACACCATCCTAGAAGAGCAAGCTAATGGTTTTACCTGAAAAATAGCATAGGAATTTGCCTGTATTTTTCTGCTTTTGCACAAAACCTCTTGCTAAACAAAAAGGAACTATAACATTGATCAGGCAATACGAAATATTTTTAATCTGAGGATATTACCAAGAACATATACTCCAAATCTCTATAAATGGCCTGTTGGACGTTTGCTCTATCCAAGATCTAAAATAAACGTTCTAGAACATCAGACGGTGGCTCGTAGATGAACAGACTGAACAGCCAATCAGATTTCTAACTGGCCAATTTTTCCTCAACAGCACTTTTAAGTAATATTACTTTAATAATGAATTATAGCTGTCAGTTTAAGAGTTATTAATTGTGCATGCAGAACTAAAAATACATTCAGTAATAAGATATTTTCACTGACAATAGTCTCGAACACAATCGAATGAGCAGCGTAGCGATGTGTCAAATGCTTCATAATATATGCAGCACATCCCTTAAGTGTAATAAATCAACAGTGTGTAATTTGAGTGACATCATCTCATGAGTATTCCGCAGTGCTGCTGCTCTTTCTCAGGTCATAAATCACAGTACATGTGCTCATGTCTCTGTATCATCTGCTTATGCTTATGTAGTCTGTGATTAACACATTTACTACTGTAAGTTCCTTTTCAGGAGTTTGATTGCCCGCGTCAGTTCTGCTGTACAGTTACTCACACAGAGTTACACACATAACTGTGTGAATTCACACAGTATTCATCGAGTTATACACGATGATTCATTTACTCTGTGTTTGTTCTTAAAAGAATCTTCCAGTTTCAATATGTTAAAGGGCTAGTCACCCAAAATTTAAATTTACTCTCCCTCAGGTTTATGTGACTTACTGACTTACATACATTTATGCATTTGGCAGACACTTTTATCCAAAGCGTCTTAAATTGCATCATACTATACATTGTTTCTGAGTATGCGCAATCCCTGGCATCGAACCCATGACCTTGGCATTGTTAACACCATGCTCTAACCACTGAGCTACTGGAAAGCCGTTCACACCAGACCCATGTGACTTACTGTACTCCAAGAATAAATGTAAAACAGAATTTGAGTGAGTTAACAGTCACATGAGAGTCACCGTTCCTGTTGTATGGAAAAAGATGTAATGAAAGTGAACTGTGACTGAGTGTTACGGTGGAGGCCCAGCCTCCTCTCCTCCTCTCCACCAGAGGGAACCCTCTCCGGAATATTGACCGGATTGCACACAGACTACATTTCCCATGAGGCACTAAGCATTTCCTGTTTGCTACCTGTTCCTGATTATCATCGCCTTTATAAACCAGACATTTACTACAGCTCATTGCAAGGTGTTGATTTGCCATGTGCATCAATTCCGAGCGATTTTCGCTGTTTATTCCCTGCTGGTTTTCTGTGTATGTTCTGGACTGTTTACTGTTGGTCGATTGTTCGCTGCCTGCCTTTGATTTGGATTGTTTAACCGCTGATGATTGTTTGCTGCCTGTCTTGATCTTGGATTGTGTTTTGATATTGATTGTTTGCTGCCTGCCCTGACCACTGCCTATATAACCACTACTGTTCTGCCTCCACTATAACTGTTCGCTGTTGATAACTGCCTGTCAACCACTCTAATAAAACCAAGCTGCAAATGGAACCTAACCCGTCTGACACTCTTACACGTAATGTTCTGCCAGTTAAATGAAGTCATTGGGAATAGCATGAGGGTTATTTCTAACAGAATGACAATGTCTGGGTGAAGAGTTCCTTCATGTGAAATGCTTCAATTACCACAAGAAAATAATTAAGACCTTTTCTCAGACTGAAAGAAACGCAGACATGTAATTGCATTTACAATGAAAGTCTGTAATGTGAGGCACTGAGCCAGAATAAATGTGAAAAGCGAGTCTGAAAATAAAACTACAAGATTCACTTGAATTAAGTGTGATAGAATCACATACTGATGTAATGAAAAATTCATTTGTCTAATGGTGTGATAGCTGTATCTGGAACAGCTGAGCATGAGTATGTGATTATAGTCACTTTCTGTCCCAACACATACATGCACACTTATCAGCAAAGTCATTTCACACATTCTCTGCATACAGAAACCATTACCAAACTATAAACCATTAACAAACCATAAACCATTACTATGTCAGCTATATCCGGTCATCTAAGCATCCTTCTTCTGCCATCTCTGTGTGCCAAAGATCATTCAGGTTGTTTAGATCACTGAATATTATTCATTCAGGTAATGTGCCTCTGCTGTGTTCATTTGTGGGTTTGTCAGACAGAACTTGTGAGCTAGTTTTCTGCTGGAGTTAAATCATGAAATTCTTATTTCACAAACTGATCTCTGGTCAGTTGAAGTCCTGTCAGTTCTCAACATAAACACATTAAACCAACAGAACTTACAGTGCTGCTAATTGTGCCTGTATAAATCATGCTAGAATAGACTCACTGATATTTCTAAGAAGAGTCTGCACTCAGCATTTCTCAGCATGTTTTAGTTTATTTAGTTTATTTTCAGTGTTTTTACAAATGCTTATTTACACACTTCACCTCGGCTCTCTCTCTCCCTTTCTGTGTCTCCCAGGACGCTTCTGGAGGCAACGCTTGTTGCAAAAGACACTGTTGTGTGTGGCTTTCATAAAGAAAACATGGCCTGGTGCCTCCCTGTCTGGCAAAGCTTGGGAGGCCGCAAACTAGAGCTCTTCTACCTGAGCTATGAGGAGAGCGGTTTGAGGTAGCTGTGTAAACGTGGAAGTGTGCCGCGGAGAATCGCTGTACTGTGCGGCCAGTAATGAAATACACACACAGAGCGATACAGGTGTGGAGCGAGACTGTGGGACACTTACACATACACACACCCGGGCTGTTGCTTTAAAAAATATAAATATGCAGGGCACATACATTCATATACATAAACGCAAACCGATATAGTACCACACTTGATAAATGCATCAACATATGTGTTCAGATATACTTGTCAGTTTACTGTGATATTTAAATTCATATACAAATAATGTGTGAGAATTAAGTGAAACCAAGAGGTTTTTACATCAGAGATTAATTCATAAACCTGGAATTCAGTGGTGAGGGTCTTAGCTGAGCCCACAACCTAGACTCTTGTCAATGCTGTGTGTGTGTGTCTGTATGCCAAGAAAGAGAGAAGGAATGATGCAGGATATCAAACTTGAATGACCTCTTTAATCTCAACTTAATCACCAAACTGAACGTGCCTTTGCTTGAAGGACATCCTGTGTGTTGATCACAGAACATCAATAAGCAAGAACTAATAACTAAAAAAGCCAGGCCTTGTGAAACTCCGCCCACTCTGTACAGTCACAATGAAGCACCGTTTGTTGTTTCTCATGAATCACAAAGGCTTGTTTCAGCATGAAATGCTAGCTTACACTATACTGAAACTGCTCAGAATATAAACAGTACATTACACAGCATATGTTATGCAATCCTAAACCTAATAAACTGTCCTCATGTTGTGATTAATTCAGTGAGCAGAATTTAGTCATCTTTAAAATAAGGTTTAAAAGCTTTCATTACATCTAGTTTTTGCATCACACTGGAAATGGCAGTTAAAGTCAAGTGCATTGCATTGTAGTGTACGATATTCTAAGTGTAAGCATATGAAATGCTGCAGAAACACTACGCCAGTGTGCCATTCCAAACACAGCCAAAGTGATGAGAATCTGTAAATGGTCAAATGGATTGTAAAAAGAATCAAGTAGGGTTGTGTACTAAACTGTTATGTACTAAACTGCTGTGTACTGGGTACTGACGTTCAGTGTTTAATAGAGAATTGCAATATAGTTTTGTAGGTTTTTTTCAGCATGTTGGCATTTTGCTCTTGTAAATAATATAACTTTAGACATGCCTCTGGATTCAGATACAGTGTCTGTGGTCTGCTGCTAAATGGCAAATGACTGATGAATGAATAGTAACGATAATAACAGGGCTCACATGCACCTGGAGGGACTTCAGCAGGGCCTGAAATTACTGTAATTACAGCACACTGACTCTCCCCAGTTACACACATCCAAAATATAAAATCTATGGAAATCACATCTGTAGTGTCTTCAGCAGTCGACCAGCATCAATACAACTGCGTCAGTTCAGGGGAAAATGGTGGTAATGTTATAAGCTAAGCAAAACAAGATCTGATGGTAAAAGAGAAACACTTTTAAGAAGAGTGCGTGTCAGAAGATTCTGATAAACAAGCTGCTGGAATCAGTGCCAGAGGTTCACTTAACACTGGACACCATGACCGGGACATTTCATGCTTGATGAATGTTCCTCTGTGACGCACTGGGTCTGTTTCCTCCTGCATGACAGAAATGAGTTTTGTATGATCTACAGCAGGGGTTGTCAAAGTGTGGGGCATGTCTCCCCAGGGGGCGCCAGAGCGTGCCAGGGGAGGTGTGCACAGTGTGTAAAAAATAGTTTTTGTGCATCAGGGAAAAAATTAAAGGTCACGTTTGTTCACACAGCAGCAGAATACAGTTGTCAATACAATATTCTAGTCCTTAATATTGGGGGTCAGGTCGAGTCTCTGTCACTGGACTCACATCTGAATTTTTGGCTACGCACAATTGATTTTCCGACACCAAATAGGTGCACTATAGTGTGGTATTAGGCCAGGTATTATGAAGAAACAGCTTCATTCACTGACATTATATAATAAAATATAAAAAAATACTTCCCAAACCAAGACGACGGTCAAGTGTTGTACCCTGTGGCCCTCATTTCCATCTCCCCAAGTAACTGAGATTGAATAACATCTAATTGCATTGAGCTGCTTAGTTTGAAAACCTATTATTTAAAGATCTGATTCATTACCATCAAAAGCAAAACGTACAGTGTTGAGTCCAACTACCCCACTGACCTTGGCATCAGGGGCGTATTGAGCAGCTGAAAACTCATTACAATTCCCTCCAGTCAGTGTGTTCTCCAATGGTCTATTCTGCCATATAATTGCAGCTCGGAGGTTTTTCTCACGGGCTGGAGCGATGTCAAGCATTACCCGAGGCCTGCAGCGATGGAGAGGGGGGTGTTGAGTCAGAATGGGACAGTAATGGAGTCCAGGTGGCAGCCAGTCCTGGAGGAAAGATTCTGTCAGTATAGTACAAGCAGCAGCCAGACAGAGATCTGGACACAGTGCAAACATTATATTTATAACTGAACAGTTCATCAGAAATATGATTCTGACATTATTTACTCACCCTCATCATTCCAGTCCCATGTGACAGTTTTTCTCTGTGGAATGCAAAGAGTCATTGCGCTGGTCATTGTAAAGAACGGGGACTGGGGGTGTCAAGCCTGGAGGACACAGAGCTATTTACATCTGTGACACTATTATCTGAAAGGTGCAGCAGAAATCGAGACTCAACAGACCAGCCGTTGTTTTTCTAATCTTCATGATTTTTTTTTGGTGAGCCTGTGCTTATTGTTGCCTCATTGTCTTGCTGTTATCAGACAGGATCTTCTGCTGCTGTAGCACATCTAGGTTTGATGTGTTGTGCTCTTTTGCATAACTTTCTAACGGCTTCATTCTTCTTTGATGTCTGCCATCAACACATTGTGCACTTTCACCTGCTGTCTCAAGCTGAGGTGGGGAAACACCCAAGATTTCAACCCAAAACAACATGTAGTCAATCACGCATCATTTCCTCAGAGAACTCTCCAGCTGCCTTTATCTACACTAACTGTTTCCTCAGCATGTCCCCCACAGAGAGTCTCCACAGAGTCGCATACAAAGAGTCAGTGGAACACAGAGGTTTTACATTAAAACAATTACAAAAATGTGGTCTACATTAAGATGACTTCAAGGCTTTTACACATTACAGAACAAGTGGCAAGCTTTGCATTTCCTGCCATGTCTTGTCATGTGATGTGTTGTCCATATGGTGTTGTGAAAGAAACCAAGCCAGCACCTGTTACAGCTTCAGCTTAAACATGTTGCATTTCTGAATAAGAATTCATTGCTTCATAAAAATCTATTTCTCACATTCCAGATGGACCTTGTTTTTAGATTCCAGCAATAGCAAATATTCTGACAAAATAAAGGCTAATTGCTGTTTGTTGTCAATAACATTACCTTTGATTGGTCAAAGATATGCATTCCTTATCTTGCATGGTGTGTTTCATAAACAGCTAAAATTTATTGCCCACATGTCATGCAGCTTTGTGCTTCACACCATCAAAAAAACAGGCCCTATCTATAAACTGTGAAGCTCTTGGTCCAAGCTCGTGTCTCTCCAAGCTAGACCACTGCAAAGCTTTGTCAGCAAAATACATAGCAAAATCCTAGCCTAGTATAATTGCAGCACCTTCTGAAAACAAAGCCTAGTTTGCATCCAACACAACAGGAAAGCAGATTATTGCATCATCAGCTGTGAGATCTCTTTTATAGAGAAATGTGTGTCTCTCCAAATTATGTCCAATCAATTTAATTGACCACAGATGAACTCCAGTCAAGCTGTAGAAACATCTCAGCAGTGATCAGGAGAAATGAGAGACACCAGAGCTACATTTCAACTGTTGTGTTTAAGTGCATTTTTACGTTAATACATTTATAGACATTTCTAAAACTCTGTTTTGGCTTTGTCAGTATGGGGTACTGAGTGTAAATGAATAAAAAATGAATTTAAACATTTGTAGCATTGTAACACTCACTTGAAGTGAAAGGGGGTCCAAATACTTTCTGAATACACTGTATAGACAAATGTAAGTATAATGTCTTTGTCAGGAAACCCCAATGAGGCATTCGTATCTGCATTTAGAATGAACAGGAAATGTTTCCTGGGCAGAGTAGCTGGCAGTGATGTGTACAGCCAAAGACATCCAAAATCGCAGAGGCTTAAAGCCACATAAATAAAGATCTTTGCATTTTCTAAGGAACACACAATGATGCTGTTGTTCAGTGGAATAATGTGGGCAGAGGGATTTGGCTGGCAAATGGGTAGATTGCCCCTCTGGATTCTAATCACCTACTCCAACAACCACCAATGCAGTGATGACATCAGAATGTGTTTGTGTCAGTAAGTTGAATGAGTTCATGCGTGATTCAAGGATGGCACTTTTCAAATGTATCGAGGAACGGTCAAGTAATTTTGGAATTCAAAGTTGTTTACCTCAGCATGATTTGCAGCAGGTTGAGTAATATGAATAAATACCTTCTTTTGGCCAGATACTATTGTACCAGATACTACCTCACTGGTTCTTGCGTCATGACATTTGGTCACGTGATACACAGGAACCAATCAGGTTTGATAATATGGATGTGTTGATATTTCAGGTCAACCCTATTCGTTGGGACCCACTGTCCTGAAGGGTTTAGCTCCAACCCTAATCAAACACACCTGAACCAGCTAATCAAGGTCTTTAGGATGGCTTGAAAAATCACAGGCCCTATATACCAGTAGACCATATTTGATCTTAGCTCTGTAAACATGAGCAATAATTAGACACGAGCTCTGCAGAAGGAAACTATATGAGTTTTGAACAATGTTAATTAAATAACAATGTTCATTTATTAATGAAATGTTCCTTTAAATGCTGACAGTGTCAACAATAATATAAAGCAGCCAGTCTTGTCTAGTGTGAGCTGTCCCAGTATCACTTTCAGCTGGCCCGCAGTGCACAAGTAAGGGAAGTACGAAACAGCGCAGTCAACAGATGTTCAGCCTTACTCTGTGGTGACCTGACAACATAGTTTAGTAAAACAACATTTCCACAGAACAGCAGAGCCTTGTGCGTTACAGGGTAATGTTGCGTAAAGATGTGGAGAAATTTAACTGTATATTTAACTGATACTTTTATCCAAAGACACTCACTATACACTTTAACATCTTCGTGTATCATTCATGAATAAACAAAACCAGCTGAATGACATGGTAGTGAACATTTACATTTGTGTGATATTGTACCTTCTGTCACAAGTCCTTCCTCAGGACCGGACATGCTTTCCAGAAAAATACTGTGCAAAGCTTTATGAAGTATTTTATAAATGAGCAGTTTGTTTCATATGTAGTATTCACAGGGATAATCCTCAACAGAAATTGAGGAAAATGAATAACACACACAATTAAATGGACAGCTCAAAAGAAATTATTCCTGGAAATTAATCACATTTCTGAACTTTTTTTTAATGAGGTTAAAATATTGGGTATAAAACTGATTTCCTGAGCCAGTGATAATAAACTTAATACCCTGTTAAAAAGAACATTTAAGGACATTCGTTGGTTAATTTGGTTAATTTAAAAAAATAACCAACATTATTTATTTTTCCGTTATTTACATTGTATATATTCAATATAAAACCCTTTACTGAAACCACAATTCTGACACTAGATCATAACAGAGCCGTGTGAAACATCAGTGATTAGACACTAATAATAAAAGTGTGCCATTATGTGTCATTAAACTCTTAAAGTTGTATTACTGTGTTCGGTTTAGCAAAATGACAAAAAAGAAACTAACCAAATTGTTTACAAATATTTTAGGTAGAGACAAGAGCTCTTAGTTTCTCAAGCAGAACCTCTAAACGTGTTCAATCTTAGCATACTGCTGTAAAATAACATTCTGTGTGTGCTGTGTGTAAACAGAGCACAGAGGACCAATATCAACAGCTGTAGGTCAAATAAACATAAACAACTTACACTGCACTTAAACATTGCAAGATGATGTGCTAAATCAGTCGACTGTAAGGAAATGAAACATCACAGGGCCATTGCATAAAGATGCAGTGACTCACACTTGTGTAGAAGAGAAAACCACAAAGACGACCATTCCCAGGAATACTTGAGAAATACTGTCACAACACCGACTGTTACTGTCTACAGGCAACTGCCATCTGCGGCATGTGACAACTCTGTGTGTCCTCCAAACAGTGTTTCACACACAGTGTGCACAGGACACTCCGTTTATACATTTGCTGATATGATATAGACTTCTATATTCTTTTATGCATAAAAACATATACTTACCATATATATATATATATGTATATATAATACTACATACTATATAGGCAGATCATGGCACTGGAGTAATTGTAGCTCAACTGATAGAGCATTGCGTTAACAGCGCTAGGGCTTGATTCTTGGAGAACACACATACTTATAGAAATGCATGAATGAACTGTAAGTGCTTTGGAGAAAAGTGTGTGTGAGCTAAATGCATAAATGTACATGAAACTCTGATGTTAACGTGAGACTAGTGTGACTGATAAAAGTTAAAAGATTCTTATATGATTGTGTCTTGCCTGTCAAACTATATTTATGTCATGTGTTGAAGGAGGCGTGGCTTTAGAGACTCTGAAGGGAGGGTGGATTCTTATGCCTTCCAAACTAGATTTCTGTTGCTAGCCTCTCCGAAATTGCCCACCTGATACAGGTGAAGAGTGTGGCGTACGGATGGAATGAACACCCTGCCTTTAACTGATACAGGTGAAGAGTGTGGTGTACGGATGGAATGAACACCCTGCCTTTAACTGATACAGGTGAAGAGTGTGGCGTACGGATGGAATGAACACCCTGCCTTTAACTGATACAGGTGAAGAGTGTGGCGTACGGATGGAATGAACACCATCTAGACCAGCTGCTGTGGATAACAGCATTTAAATCAAATGCATTTTTTATCCATCTAGAAGAGTAATGTCAGCACAAAAATGACTCATGGGGAATTAAAGTGTTTCAAAAAATATGAGCTGTGCATTCATTTTAAAACTCTTTAAAATACAACTTTACAGCATTACTGTAAACAAGTTTTGTTCCAGAATTTAATAATGAAGGACTTTAAATGATTGTTCAGGGTTCAAACTGCACACATACTGTAAAACCAGAGCATTCATTAAAAATGTTTTCACTACATCTGGATGTTAAATAAATAACAAACTAATAAAACCTAGAGGCATTACTTATTTTTGACAAAAAGAACAAAAAACATGCAACATTTTTTGATAAACATTTTTAATTTTATTAAATATAAAACTTTTCCCAGTTGTATGGGGGCTAACAGAGAACAGTATGTATGAAAGTATGAAAACACGCCAAAATAAAAAGAGAAACAAACAAACTGAGAAACAAACTACTGTGGGAGATCATTACCAGAATACCAGAAGATGAAGATGCAGTTTAGACTCGGTCATGGGGGAAACGCACCTTTAGAAGAAGTAAATAATAGCAAATGACTTTGATCAAATTCAATGAGAAAATAATATCAAGTGGCTTGTTGTCTATACTTTCATAGGGCTGTGTATTATACAAATCATAGGTACCTTCATCCTACAGTACAAATCATGTCCTGCTTTTCCACTTTACGTTCAAACACACGACCGCATACACATACACGAGCAATCTCAGATGTCACCTACAGCAACTGTGCAAAAAGACTTTGGTAATCAAAGTAAACTTGAAACACAAAGAGAAGAACAAACAGGAACAAAAACACTAGCCAGGACTGAGACTGTTATATAATCTCTAACGTACCTCATAACCTCAGTCTGATATCGTACAAGACTGAACATTAAATAAATTAAAACAGTGGGAGTGAGTTGGAAAGATCTACATCCAGCAGTTTTATTCACACAAGTGAAAAATAATAATAATAAAAAAATCGAATTCAACAAAACCGAAACACTGTTATTTTGCATTTTAAAAACTAACAAATAAACAAAACAATGTAATAACCCCCCACCAGAGAAATCAACTGGAAAAACAAACCAAATAGAAAAAACAATTTAGTGGCCCTAAATTGTCACAATTAAGATTGTTGTTTCTGTAGATCATCTTTCCCAAAGATAAATCAGTTGTTTAATGCATTGTGTAAACATACACAAATAAACATTGACCATTCTGCCAGACACTAAAACTCCACTGTGATGTGTTCATCAGTGAGCAGATCCATACAGCAGACCTTACACGAGGTGCCATAAATACAATGCACAGTATTCGATTTTATGATGTACTTTGATGTTCTTCACTGGAACACTCTGCAACATTGCTAGAAAAGATTGAAGTTATTTCAAAATATATCCACAGTCCTTCCTGTAAAAAATAAATAAGGTAGTTAAAAAAAACACCATAAAGAGGAAGACAGGCAGATCTGTACTTGCTGGGTCTATTCTGTCCTCATTGATCCGTTATTAGAGTTTGAGATTCTCCGGAATTCATGGTCATTCTTCTCCAACCACAGCTCCGCCAGCTGCTGTGTTGAGCCGTGCGAAGATGCTTTGGAACCCAGGCACATTTTGTACTGTTTGGAATTTAGGTTGGGGTCACAAATGACAGGGTGATGGACATGCACAATGCCAGGGTCTGTGCTACGGAACGGCTTAATCCCAGACTGAACAAATTTGTTGAAAAGGTCCACATCCTCCAGTCCCCAACCTTGTATAGAGACATCAAAGCCACCTGCTCTGATCAAGTCTTCTTTATATACACAGACGATACCAAAACCATAGTGTCTCCACAAGCCAGTTTTGGATGTGAACACATAGTGGTTGTCACTGGGGACCTTACCCGCATAGACAACCTTTGGGTCATACTGGCTAAAGATGATGGGAAAGTATGTCTGTTCCCCAAGTTTGGTGTTCCCACGACATCTGCTCAAGAAGTCCGGAGTAAACAGTAAGTCCACATCACAGTAGAAGAGTAAGGAATCATTGGTGAAGTGGGTCGAGCCGACTTGCAGGGCAAGAGCACGAGAGAAGGGGCCAGAAACGGGCTTGATCTCCATATCAGCTTTTGGATACTTCATGTGATACTCTCTCATGAGCTCAATCTGCTTGATACGCTCCGTGTTGTTGTCTGTGCTGAAAAGCAGAATCAACAGTTTCACGTTCTGGTTTGGGATAAGGCAGATCTTCTCAAAGTTGGCCATAAAGCGAACGAAAATGTCACAGCGTCCCGCCAGAGGCACAAGGATGTTGATCTTCTTCTCTTTGGGTTTGTGCTGTTCTACACCTGGATCACTCAGCTTGAATGGGACAAGCATCTTGAGAGAGTTGGACAGGAAAGAGAGTGAATCCGAGTCCTGGTTGATCCTGGCAGCCAGCACTCTAGCATCCATCTCCTCCTCCTCTAGAAACTGAATCTTGCTGAAGGTCTGCTGAAGATAGGCATGCCTTCTAACTGGCACAGACATGGTCTTCCCCTTGTGCTTTTTGTAAAGCAGCAGCAGATCAAGTACGTACTCTGCCCCATACATGGGGTTGACTCTTCGGTATCCATACTGGATTTCTTTGAAGTCAATAACTCTGCCACGCGTCTTCGCATTGACATTGATCATTTCCATAACCTGCATGATAATGTCATCCAGTGCTGTCTTCTGAGAAGAGTCCATGCCACGGCGTGGAGGTTGCCCGTCTGAGGACGAGAAAATGTACTTCCCTGTGAGGAACTCCCATTCTAGAACCTCTTCTCGTTGATGGGGATGAAAGCGCATGAAAGAAGGAGGCACTCCCAGCTGAAGGTCTTCCTTCTGCAACTCAGTGTTGCTGTAACGACTCATCTGCACAATCTCACGATGGAGCTGGATGGTGCGGTGGCGCAGTTCAGCGATCTTGTGGCTCAACATGTAGCTGTGGAGCCGGTACTGGTAGGGTGGGTTCTTGTTGGGGTGAAGAGTTATGGCCCTGTGTATCTTACTGTTGTGGAGATCACGGATGTATCCCTTCTTGTTTGGCTCATAGTTCTCATAAAACAGCTGCTGCATCTGAAAAACAGAAAATACATGTTCATGATTCTGTCCTTTATAATATGAATGAACACAAGTATCAGTTTCTTTCCTTTGGAAAAGTCAGTAGTGCTTAACTTCACAGTCATGTTTTTACATGTAGGTATTACATACTTAATGTGTAATTGTATAATTACCAGATACCAACCCTGAACCTAACCTTAACCCAATATCAAGTAGTTATTACAGGTAGTTGCCAGTACGTTGTTTGGTAAGTACACTGTGCGTTAACATACGTAAATAGAAACCAAAATATCAATAATGGCTGCATCAAAAAAAGTGCAACATATCAGTAAAAAAACAATATATTGGCCATGACAAGCCAAATATTTGCCCAGTTAGAGACATTTTAGCATTATCTATGGCTGGACCAGCACAGAATTCACACCTGCAGATATCTCCAAATGGTCAAGAAAAGAAAGCCCTCCAGGGGCTGATCAACTGCCCTCTGTCCTCCCTAAAACTGTAACACTGCACACTGTGTTAGAAGGGCAGCAAACATTCATTGACATCATCACTGGTTTAAACTGATGCCCTTCGGCAAAGGTTTTAGGTCCATCACACTGTGGACCAATACACTCAAGAATAGCTTCTACCCCAGCTAGCCCATGATGCTAGCCCATTTCAGTTATAAATGCTAACAAACTTTTAACCGTGGCATTTAGTGTGCAACAGCTGCTGTTTCTGTATGGAGGAGTGTGTGGATGCAGAGACAGACTCAGGAGTGCTGGGATCATGACTTGAATAAATTCACTGAATGCACAATTTCAGGATGTCAAGCCAGCGCTCTTCAACACACTCCAGACCCTCATTTAAAGTATTTCATCTCTCTGAGAAAGTGTAGGAGTTGCGTTGTATTGCTTGGCAACAGAGGTGCGTTAGCGCACGTTATCTAACTTCAAGTTTTGCTTATATGGAGCTGTCACCCCAAATGATGGTTAACACTTCACTGTGCCTTCACTGCAGAAGGAGCACTCAATCTATGAGACTGCTGGAGAAGGAGGATTAAAAAAGAATTAACTCTGGAAAGTCTGACTTGTTAAGAGAGAACAGAGGAAATTCCATATCAACACAAGGCTGGGATTGAACTGTAAGTAGGGCAGGAAGCAGGAGGAACAGTAGCTACCTGCTGTGGTGAATGAAATAGTCCAAAAACAGTCAGAAGGATAAAAGAAAAAGGAAAATAAACTCGTGTCTGGTGTGGATTTTAGCTTTTTAAAAGTTTTAGCACATCTGAATCCTCAAAGGCTTGGGTTAAACAGATCTGTAGAGATGCTCCTGCTGATTCTTGGTGGACAAACATCAAAAGCTTTCATTTTTCATCTCTTTATGTGAAGTCACCATTCAAAGCTACCAGAAAGCTTATGAGCATAAACAAATAAGATTATGTATGTTATACAAATTATTCTAGCTTTAAAATCTGATAAAAGCCAATATACTCACACCTGTGACTGTACAACTGAACTTTGTATTTACAGAGTTTTTGTTAATGAAACAAATAAAATGACTTTTCTGTTAGCATCACAAACCTCTCTTGTTTTTTAGCCTGTCACCTGTAAACATTAACTCTTCAAAAGCCATTTAATTTCTGAGAAATAAAAATCAAGTGTCGCCCATTAATGTGATTTAGTGAATGTGTGTTTATACGGCAATATGGAGTTGCTTGGTAACTGTAAGCAGCCTGCAGTTAAGTTCGTGTTACTGCTTTATTCATTCTGCTGTGGCAGGCCGCCCCACCAAAAACCATCCCTGCCACGGCTGCAGCTTCTCAGTGACATCATAGTGACAGCACTCATTCACAGTCGGGTCATTTATAGCAGAGGAGACAGTCAGTCACACACTGGAAAATATTCAAAAGTGAGTGTAATACAGAGGAGATCAAAATTAGAGAACAAGTTAAATTAAGACAAAAGTTAAATTACAGTTAAATTAAACAAGTTATGAACACTTGATTTTTTCAGAAATAATGTAATCTTTATTGTTTAAAATGTGAAGGAACTTTAGTTGTGACTATGCCATGCTAGTAAAACAGTGTAAATAACCAAAATAACCAAAGCACTGGAACAAAAACATTTATTTTGTGAAAAAACGAAGGGATTAAATTAGAGGACAGCAATGGGCATTTACACAACAGAGCTGTACACATCACACAGACACTCAGAGACATTTATGTGGTTGATCTTTCTGTGCGATATGTAATGCTATATAAATGATTAGCTACTAATAACGTTAACGGATTTGTATTTTCAGATGAGGTTGTTAAAATAATTCTTAAAGGAGAAGACGACGACGGTTGTTAGTAGGGCTGGGCAGTATGACCAAAATTTTATTTCACGGTAACGATATCTTTCACGATATAGTTTTTTATATAGGTAGTTATTCCAGAAAATGTACAAAGGGCTTTATATAATAAATAAGCTTGAATATTTA
>JAZGTJ010011311.1:0-17085 GCA_036877575.1 Botia almorhae
TGGAACCAGGGCTATGGGAACCAGGACTATGGCTACGGAGACCAGCAGGGCTATGGAGGTTACGGTGGCTATGGCAACTATGACTATTCCTCTGGTTATTACGGCTATGGCGGTGGCTATGACTACAGTAAGTGTTTAGATCACAAGTCATTTTCTCAGCAATGGGAGTGTTCATTGCAGTTAATCACCTTTTTTTCTTCAGGCCAGGGCAATCCGAGCTACGGTAAGATGCTGAGACGCGGGGGCCACCAGAGTAGCTACAAGCCATACTGATTACACCTACAGCAGGTAGCCTCGAACAGAGTCGTTTTCTGTAGTGAACCACTTTGCCCTTTTTCTCCCCCAGTTAGTTAAAACGTTCCTCTGTTTCTGCAGAACTGAAGTATTCTCGAACTCTTGAGTCTGTGACACGTTGACAGCCGTTCAGACGAGCACGGACTCTTTCCTTTTACAAACAAGTTCACGATCCATTTGTACAGAGCGGATGAATAGGGGGACGCAGCGTCACACTTCCACAATTTTATTTTAATTTTATTTTCCTTTGTCCACATTTCCAGGGATGGAAGTGTAATTTTTACTGTACTTTTTGGTACCTTTTTTGAATAATGTATTGTATGGTTGTATTTTACATGTCTACTGGATTTGCCACACGAGGTTCGGGAGCTGCAAGAGCTTTTGAAATAAAACGATTTTGAGTAATTTCCCAGCGTTTTGTATGCGTTTACTGTGCCTGTATTGCTTGGCTGCAAACCTGCATATAGGAAAGATGATTGTGAGTCCAGTGCATTTTGAGTAATAGAAAATGGAACTTATATTTGTTAGCTTGAATTTATAACTAGTTTTAACTTGCTTAATGTAATAAAAAATGTTTCTGTTAACAAGATATTTGGTAAAGAACAGTATTGTTAAAACTCATTTCAATAATGTTTTAGTGGAAATAAAAGTTTGGAAGGTTTGTACTGGATGTCAGTAGATTGATGATTTGCGCAATTCACACATTTGAAGTGCAATATAATGGCTTTGTATAATGCATTAAGTATCTGTACTAGACAAAAACTTATTTGGCTGCAGCCACCACCACTGTTCCTAAAGATAAATACATAAAAGGCCCCGTTTTAAGTGTTTTAAGTTTTAACTGTAAAATTGGTACATTTAACTGAAGCAAACTTGTAATTTGTTCTTAATTTTTGTTAAAGTCCGCATGTATTTTTTAGAACATGTCATTTTTGTTTTTTAGTAGTTAACACTATTGGTCCATCAATAAATGTAATAGATTTTTTGAAATAGATTATTTTTTGTAATAGATTTATGATGTTCAAACTGTTGATTCAAACACGTCACCCCCTCAGCTTTGCACAAAACGTATGAGTGAAATGACGAAGAATTCACGTGGGAATCGGTTCGATCGAATCATTAAATAGTTAAGAGTTGATTGATTTAGCGATCGGACACAAAAGAGTTGCAGTAATATTGATTCGCTTCACGTGTGGAGAATCTGAACACGTGTCAGAATCAAACAGGCAAGAAAATAGAGATTAAGAAAGGTAAAATCCCAAACGAACAGAAAGAATACAGATGTAACCAAGAACAGTTAACGATGGACGGAAGTTAATGGTTTTTGTACGGAAAGGTGAGTTTTTACTGGGGATGTGTGATACACATGTGATAAATACAACGAGATGAATGTGCAACGCGATAAACAATTCAGAATTTTTTTATTTTCATAATACTGGATTAATTACATTGCCACAGTGTGTTTTAAGAAAGTTGTTAAAAAATAAATTGTGAATTTTACACATTTTATTTTACTGAATTTGCTAGATGAGAAATATTTACCAGATTTAATTTCAATGTCTTCCAAGAATGATGCTTTAATGCTAAATGTCAGCAATAATGTGGATTTATTAGGGTTCGTGTATTACTTCATTGTTGTGACGTGTGCTGCATACTGAGTCAAGTAGAGGGCGACAGACAGCAATAAATGTGCTGCTGGGAAAAAAACATTTAAACGCGAATGTTGTACTGGGCAGCACAGATTCATAAACTTATCTGGATTTAGTTTAAGACTGTTTGGTGATAATTGTGTAGTACATTCTTTGCACCTGTATTTCCGTTCTGAACAACATTAAACCACAGACAAACTTTGAGAGCCGTTATATTAATCTAACAGAAATAAATGGCGTGTAGTCATTGTTCTCTGGCATCCTTTTTACATTGATCAGAGTTCTAAGTATTATTTTATTAAACGCTTTCAATGTATTTCAATATTCACGGTCAGTTTTGAAAGACGTCTACATTAAAGTCAATTTTGACTGCTGACCGATTCTAATAATATCAATTTGACAGGCTGAACCATCGTTAAATACGGCACTAAACGTGCGATATAAACGATCTTAAACACTTATTGAGACCTATAAGAAAATAACAATTAAACAATATAAACTAATTTAACTTCAATCAGTAACGTTTGCCTCTATACCGCCATCTCTGTTAAAAACATAAAATTGGGTACTTGAGTTTTTTTTAACGTGAATGACAAATTTAATTTTAAACAACTGCTGTAAGAACAAGTTACAAACGCTGCACAATCTACAGCACCCAATCGCCGGATCTTATTTCTGTTTATAGACGGACATTAGCGCAAATTTTAAGTGAAGTTTACCATTTCGATTCGGGGTAACGTAACATTATGTTGAACACTAATAAGTAACGTACTCGCTCAATAACTGATTTGTTTTTTAATTAACAAAAAAAGTTACAGAGTGCATCTTTAATTCGGGATTAACTAAGCGAAAATAGCTCCTACTTTAAAGAGTGTTTTTAGGGTTAGCTTGGTAAATTGGCTTGTAATAATGCACAGTTACAATGTGTGGGTTTAGATTACTCATGCTGATGGCTAATTGTGCCAGAGAGGACTGTCTGTTGGATCCTTTCTGCTTTTTGCCATAACAAAATAGCACATGCTATGATTCTGGAGTAATTTTAGGTTAAGATAAAGTAGACGTTAAAGATCTGGTTCATTACCTATAATTTAATGTTTCTCATCACTGCAGGTACAGACTACACTAAGTAACCCTGTTCTCAACCACCCATACATCCCCCAAATAAAAGTGGACAGGAAGACACACTGATATTGAGAAAGCTTCTTTTATTGTATTCCAGTCCTTTAATTAATTTGATCAGTTTACCAGGGATTAAACTAATATACAAATACCACAACACATTTATAAAAATGACTTTCACGGAAATGGTGTAAATAGTAAAGTGCATATCTGGGACATGTTTGTTACTTTTTAGTACGTTTTCAAATCTTTACAAAATATCAATACATCATCAAACAAATAGTGCAAGTTACCACCAGCAGCCACAGAAGGGCTTTATATATTTATTTATATACAAATCTTTAAGCACCTTCATTGTACATGGCCTTTGAAACATGTCTTTGCATTTTGCACACCAACATACAAAAATTTTAATGTCTTGTCAAGTACAGTATTTTATCTTCGATTTTCAGGCGATTTTAAATAGCCTTACATTTGCAATATTTAAAATTAATGATCTTTTGTTTGCAGGTGCTTCAAAAGTAAAATTCTTTACTGTTTGTTTAAAAAGTTACAGTTTTTTAGGGGAACAATAGGTGAGATTCTTCTCCTGAATCTATTTTAATCGGCCACTAAATTACTTTAAACTCAATTGGATTTATATATCGTATACTGCATTGACACACATTGTCTCATTTGAAAACGCACCTCTGTGATAAACCACAACACAAATGTGTTAGTGTCTTTATAAAACATCTTAGTAAAATATAGCCAGAGCTTATTTAAATATGCATAAATAGCATGAAAATATTTTCTGGTTTCAGTTCAAACAATGCTGAATTACAGCAGCCATTCAGAAATGATCTTGTTTTAACTTTTTTTCCTATTGTAACTTTTATACACAAACACCTGTGAAACACTTTAAAATGGCAAACCAAATGTAAAAAATACTTTCTGCTTTGCAAGAGATGAAATGTCATTTCAAAAAGACTCAAGTTTTCTCTTAACACATCTTTGGATGTTAACGGTTTGCAGTACAGAAATACTTACAACAATGCACAATTCCACCACAGCATTTTGAAAGCTTACATCATAATTTATACAATTTATTTTCGATGCCGCAGACAAAAGCATTTGATTTTAATAAAGGGTCAATTTAAGATGCTGGTCCATACATAAAACAGCAATAAACAATTTCATGTAATGCAAGTAAATTTATGAATTGAGAAAAATAACTTTTAGTTGCAATATAAATTATACTGCAGGTGAATATGACGTCAAGTGCAGTATGTAATGTTTGACTGTAGAAAAGTTTATGCAAAATTATTTTAAAGTATTTTGTCTAATCCTGAGATTTTTATTTCAGATTAATGAATTCTTCTTTGTTGCCCATGGTAACTCATTTATTTAGCATATTCTGCATAGTGAATGTGTAGTTTTGTAATTTCTTGTTTTAGAATGTCTGAATTTCTAGATTTACTCGGATCTTTAATAAGATAAAAGCTGTCAGATGCACATATTAGAGTGTCTTACTTCAGCAGGACTCATTTTCTCTTTAATACCTGATTGTCAAATGTTTGCATGAAAGTTTTACCTAGTAATTGTACTGAACAGTCTTTGAGCACAACACACTTTCATTTCCCTTTGTTCGCGAACGTTAAGCATCAAAACGGTTTTAACAAACACGCATCCAAGATATTAACAAATCTAATCATTTAAAAAGTATTTAAAATCCCTGTGATCCCATTGGAAGCTGACTTATGAAACAAAAACATAAGTCTCTTATTTTGAATATTACACAGTCAGAATGCTGTCTGAGAAAGTCTGAAGAATTCTTCTTGTTTCCAAAGCAAGCAGTTGAAGCAGTTTCAGGTGAAGGTGACACCCCTTAACCCGAGAGCCGATCAGAGCTCGGGTATGAACCACAAAGTCACTTTGCAGCCTCTGGAATTGGTGGGGCTCGTTCCAGTCTCACGGCCCAGGGGTCAGAGGTGGAGGTATAGAAGGGTGGGTGAGGCAGAACGTCCTCCGTTGCCACGGTAAAAGCGAAAACCCCTCGTTTCCTGTCCACATCCTCTGAGATGAACTTCCTGTCTGTCAGACTCTCTCGGCTGTTACTGCTGCCATCAACGTCCTCCAGCACCCGCCCACCTGGAGGGTGCTGTCTTTCGGCCAGCTGAGCCAGCAAGGGGCTGCTAGTGGCAGGAAGCCGCATGGTCATGTCCCCTTGAAGGGTGTTGGGTTCTGGAGGGAAGAGGAAGTTGGTGGAGCGCCAGGCGGAGGGCTTTCGGCCACGGCGCGGGCGTGAGACGCGACAGCTCTGACGTTTGATGTGTCTGTGCAGGTGGTCGGAACGGGTGAAGCTCTTGTAGCAGTGCTCGCACTGGTACGGCCGCACACCCGTGTGAATGCGCAGATGATTCTTCAGGTCGTAGTTATGAACAAACTTGGAGTTGCAATGCAGGCAGATGTAGGGCCTCTCGCCCGTGTGCTTGCGCATGTGAATCTTTAGCTTGTCTTGCCTAGAAAGGAAGAGAAAGAGATTAAGAATAGGGTTTGATGTTCATCTACAGATAAATCCTACAAGCCTATTTCTCATGACTGAAAATCCCTGTAAAACCAAGAAACGACGACCTATCTCCCACGTCTTCAATTGTACATGCAAGCAGAAAAACGCAGGTGCATGCTTTCGAACTTGAAAAGCAGACAGCTGCGGCTTGCTCGGCTTATGACAAAGCAGCAGCAACCCAAAAACATGACAATCGAAACACTCCGAGGGTTTTTTCAGGATTTCTCGCTCCTGTTATGTGGTATCCAGATGAGTTATCCAGAAGCTTCTGTTCTATTTCTCACTCTAGATCTAACTCAATGAAATTTCATTCCACTACAGAGTGTTGGAGGGCAGAAATGAAATGTAGGTCTTATATTAACATCACTGCGCTTTGGCTTTTATTACAGTGTGGAAACCTTATGTGGGCTTTGACCGCAGCGATGCAGAACGTGTTTCACAGCAGGTTTGTCCTTACAGTGTTGCTCTATTTTCATGGGCTGTTTCATTGTTGCAATACAGAAGCTTATGTGTGCAACTTCAAAGAAAACATTACTTGTAGACAGACAGTGCAATTTGGTGAAGGGAAAAAGTTTGCTGTTTTACAGTACGTGAGAGCACTGATGTACCGATTCTCACAACCTTTTGCTTCGTTCAATTTCTCATTTCCTTGAATTGAAAATGAGCACGTGTTGCTCAGTTAAATTCCATTGACCTATCATCACCCTGTCATTTACCGTTCCTGTTCAGCCATCACTAATTAAAAGCGAGTCTTTTTGTGTCACTTTTACTGATAGTGTTAGGTTTTCAAACCGGCACCCGGAATTACACTTCTCTTCCGATTTACTTTCTCTTAGGTTTGTGACTTTAACCCTGACTCACCTGGTGAAGCGGACCTCGCAGATGGTACACATGTAGGGCTTTTCTCCTGTGTGCGTTCTCATGTGTCTGGGCAGCTTTCCTGCCCCTTGAATCACCTTGTTACAGATCGGACACTGCTGTGACGCCTTGGGCTTCATCTTCCTCTCTTCCTCTAGCTGCCATGGAGGAAACAGTGTTCCCAGGTGGGAGGCAGAAATAAAATTCAGGTAAGACCGCAGCTCCGCCCCATCTTTGATCTGACCAAGGGTAGGGTCAGAGGTCACACCCAGTCCTGGATTCATGAAGTCTTTAAAGAAGTCTCTGTGAAGTGCAGGATTTGGGGGCTCATCTTTCAGCTCTTCCTTGATAACTTCTTTTTTGACAGCAAGGTCCAGCGGACTGTTGTCCAGCGAGGCACCAGGGAAGGGGTGAGGGGGGTGTCGTGGATCCACAAGCTGAGAATACCCTGGAAATTCTGCTGCCCACATGGGAGGGTAGAAACCAGGCAGGAGAGGTGAGAAGCCAGCCCCTCTCTCAAGGCCTGGCACTTTAGGGTACAAACCCTCTTGGAGTAAGGACTCTATCGAGAAGTCCTTCAATGCCCGGCCCTCAAATCCTTCTGGTCCTCTGGGTTTTTCAGCATGTTGGGCTTCTGGGGTTTTCATCTGGTGTCTTTGGGATTTGTGGATGTCCTGCTCTTGGTGCAGCCCCTGCTGAGAACTGCAGGGTGGACTGACCCCTGCCCTGTCTTCCCAATTCTTTTGACTGTCCTGGTTTTTGGACCCATTTCCCTGTGCAGATTTTTCACTGTGGGCGTCACCATCTTTTGAGTCATTTTCTGTCGCCTCCATTTCCTCCTCTTCATCTTCTTCCTCATCTTCCTCATCATCCCCCTCAAAGTCCTCCCCCTCCATCTCTCCCTCTCCAGCCTGATCCACTCCTCCTCCCCCTCCTCCTGTGTCCATGATTTCTAGACAGACATTTATGATGCAGGGAATTTCCAGCAACCTCGCGGCACTCAGAATCTCTTTGACGTTTGAGGCTGTCACCGTGAGAGTCGACGTGTAAGCAAACTCTAAAATGGCCGTCAGTGACTCTGGAGCCACAAAGTCCAGTTCGTAGACGGCATGTTGGTTGGAGTCCCTGCCGGCACCGGTTGCCACGGTGAAGAGTTTTTTGAAGTACTGGCTGCAGGCGGCCAGAACCGAGCGATGGGTGCGGTACTCCTGGTCTCGGACGATAAGAATGACATCACAGAGCAACCCCTCTCGTCGTTGCTCATTAAGACTGCACAGGACTTCATTGCTGTGGTTTGGAAAAGGGATTCCAATCAGGTCCTCATCTGTGTGTGCCATCCTTTCTGCGGAATCTGTGGAAAAGAGAGAGAGAGGGAGAGAGAGAGGAGGTGAAATATCTGCCAGACCTTTGGCATAGCGGGTGCTGTACATGCTCACAATGTATAGTCACAGGGATTTAAATCTGGCCTGCATCATGTCATGTTCTGATTGCATTTAGCGTCTCTTTAGTCATGTTCAATTAATTTAACCCTTTGGTTTCCTGTCTTTCTGTCTTAAAGAATACAATGAAATTGTGACCTTAAATGTTAACTTATGCCACAGCATGTAGTTCTATTAAAACGTGTTTTTCTATGTATGCATGTTTTTGCATGCTGTGGTTGAAGAGGATGTTTCAACTAATCAGATAATTAATAAACTCCTCTAAAAGTTGCAGAGACTGTCTCTCTCTGTCTGACTCTTTCTGATTATTATCAGACAGCCACTCCACTGATTTCTGCTTTGTGTGGCATATATTGATAGTAATAGCCAAAGATGTCATGTAGGCTTTGATAGATAGTGAATTAAATCTGATCTTCTGCATTGTGAGAAAAGCTGACACTTATCTTTGTCATGTTCGGAAAGAAAAGGCGACAACACAGGAAGGCAAAGGGGGTCAGGCTCTAGTTTCTGCTCTCCGCGGGGGAAAAGTGTCAGGGCATGAGTAACTACACCCCACCACCCCCAGCTATACTAGTACTGCACGAGAGGCTTTAACCATCAGAAATTATTTTACTTGGTCAGCATTTATTTTTCAGCAATACGCAAAACCCAGAAAGTTTGTATTTTTAACTTCTAGTCATTGAGATTGAAGTCTTCTAAAGTGAATATGCACTTTTGCCCCTCTCACTAAGATAATGAATCTGAAAAGCTGTTTTTCTAAAGGTGTGAACATTGACTCTTTATTCCAATGGTTTTTAACTACAGCTTACATGAATGGAGCTTAACTTGTACCTGTGGATTCCCTGAAATGTTTGTGACTTTATGAGAGGCATTTTGGCAGCATTGTCCTTCATTCATGGCTATGAATAGAGTTTAATCTTAGTGTGTCTGGTCCTCGTGGTCACTGCAGGCATGTGGATGGATGCTTTCTGCTGTCTTGCCACCACTGGAGCTGTTGACTGGCTTTCAATGGTCCAAAAATGGCCTCCACGCCAAAGTAAACGATATTTTAAAAAAAAAAATTCTTTCAATTTTTGCACAATGTCTCTCTCTTCAGTTACTATAATATTGAGCTCCGCACTCGCCAATCAACATTTTAATGTCCTCTGTGCTGTTGCTAGGAGACAGTTGCTATAATTACTGCTTGAACATATAGCCTAGTAACGCGAAACGTATCTTTAAATGAAGAGCCACACGTACTCACGTAAATATAACAGAAATCATTCCGGTCTCAAAGAGAGAAAATTCACAGTAAAAACATCAATCACAGACGCTAAATTTAAAATGCGAACATAGTTCATTTAAAATTGCTTTATGATAATAGAAAAAATAATTTTATGCTTTGAAATTAAAGTCTGAAATGTCTGCCTGGTTTGCTTTCTGTGTGATCGCTGTAGACAGCAGAACTTAAAGAGGGCAGGATGAGACCTCATGAAGTTCCCTGACAGGTTGGGCAAAAAAAACGGTGCCCCACCCTGGAAAATCCAGCCAAGTTAAATAGGCGTTTGGAGCTAAAAACAACAGCAGGGAGAAAGAGGGAAAAGAAGAGAGAGATTGAGAAAGACAGGGAGAGTTCTCCCACCCACCCTGAAAGCACATGCATTTGTCCTCCTGTCCTCTTCTCAGTCAAAAACCCCCTCCCACCTTACACACAGTCCCTCCCATAATTATAGTGTGCATGTCTCCATATACACTTAACACTGGCCAGCTCCTTTTAATCTGGAGAATTTATGTCCTTATGCATCCACATAACAAACACACACATTTAGTCGGTCATCTATTTAATATAACACGTTTTATTCTTAAATGAAGCTAATTACATTACATGGAACTGTAACCCTAAAAATCATTGCATTTTAAAAAAGCAAACATATTTTGTGTATGTTTTTTGATTCCGTTTGACCTTTTTAGGATGTCCACAAAGGTTTAGCTTGCGTTCGGGAACATTTTTATGTTTTAAGTATTTAGGTGTTTGTTTGTTTGTTTGTTAAATTTTAAAATTTTATACCCTTAAATCCTCACAAAAACCTTTTAGCATTTTTGTGTTTTCATTAAGATATTATTTAGCATGTTTAAGTCATCCTTCCCATAGGGACCATTTGCTGATATACAAGCTGCCTACATCAAGAACATACTAGTCAAACTAAAAGTTAATTCTATGCTTTTAAATTCATTTCTCCTACTCTATGTTTGTTGCATTTAATTTTTTCGACACTTTTTGTACTACCACTTTTATAGCCACGTTTTTTGGGACGCTCCTCACGAGCGCTTTGACGTGTGCAAACATTCTGACGGTCGTATCAAATGTCGTGTTTGAGGTTTGAAGGAGATAATCAGGGGGTCTGAGAAAAACAGTCAGCTTTTGTTCTGGTGTCTGTCCCAATCTACAGTTAGTGGAAATAAGTGATGAGATAACCTGTCTTATGAAATACCCACGCAGCAGCTTTTGCCCGACACAACGTTTGTGTGCGTTGAAGTATTTCCTGCGCCGATATTCTTTATTTTTATTTACATAATTTCTTGTTTTCCGTAGAGTTGCTTTGCAACAGTTAACACTGGGAGATAAATTGGTTAAAATTGAAAAAAAAATGTTTTCGCTGACTGTACGTTAAAATGAACAAACATCCAAATGTGCTCATATTACTCAGTCGATGTGGGTCTTTTAAAAGAATTAAACGAATCTGTGAATCATGGAATCATTCACAAGAGTTTAACAATGTTAAACGTGTAAGGTCAATAAAACTTAAATTCACGTAGTTAAAGATACATATAAGTAACAGTTTTTTTTTTTTTAATTTGGCCAATTAGACCAAGGGGTGAACTCTCCGTTTAAGTCTGACTGATGATAATCTTGTTTGATGACATTTTCCTCTTTTATGTCTGTTCACATATTACTAGTTCTCAGTTCAACATCAGTCATGTCATGTTTCAAAACATAAATGACACTACCGAGTAAAAACCCAAACTACCCCCTCAGTCCCTTGATCTTTTAAAATAACACACCTATGTTTGATCTCTGAACTAAATGCATATACACACGAAAGCACAGATACGCTTTGATGGAACTCATAACTAGAACAAAGACTTAACATAATAAATTAAGAAGATTACTAATTCTCAAATCGAGCGAGCATGTCTCAAAACAAAGTTTAAAAGCGCAGAAAAACAATGCACGTTTTGTGTTTTGACGATCTTACTCTGATGCAAAGATGACCAACTCTTGAAATGCTCTAGTTACAACATCTTCTCCAAAAGTTAAAACAGTTCACATTTGTGAGAGATTTCATCATGGCCTCTTTAGGGAGGCAAGGCTTGAGTCTAAGACAGGAGCGAGCGTGTGTCAGGGTGAACAGACTTACGGTCGCTCAGACTGCTGGTAAATTGGCTAAATCCAGTCGTGGGTTCGTGGGTCCTGAGGGAGATCATTTAGGGGCCTCACCTGGAGGGGCTCCTGTAGGTTTTACTCTATTAGTGCTTGGCTGAGACTGTTTACAGTCAGAACTGCCTTCCTCCTGTGCGCTTCAGCGATGGCCTGCTAATCGTCCAATAGAAAGCTTTGAATTTGAATATGATTCCTGTCTGTCTTTTAGTGGGTGAACTGTCGGCAGATGATTTACATACAAAAAGTGGTTTAATGGTGATTTTAGTAATGTTAAACCTGTTTAAAAATGCATACACTTATTGGAAATAAATGGTTCTTGAGTAGTTCTGTTTGTCATTAAATTCAGACGTTTGCATTAAATAATTATGGAAGTTTAGAGTTAGAAGAGCTATAAATGTGAACGTTTAATAATGGGAAGTTTACAGAACGGGTTAAGCAGTGCCATGCTAAACTTAATCTAAAGCTGATGTATTATCTCGTATTAATGGAGAGGCTACAATCAATATTCTTTTAAAAACTCATTTGGCATGAACTGCAAAAAGCTGAAAGATTAAATACTATAAATTCTAATCATGTACATAACTTTAAAATCTTGTTGTAACCACCCAGCTGACAATTTTAGGTTATAAGAATGTTTTCTGAATGTATCCATTAAGTAACAAATGTTAAAAATGTAATTTTGAAAGTTCTAGAAATGTTCCAAATGTCCATGTTTTTAAATGTTGTACAAATATTAATGCTTGGTTATAAGAACAGTTTTCTAACTTAAAATTCTGTAACATTTTTTTAAAACATTCCATTAAAAATTTAATGTTTTTGAATGTTTTAATGTTACATATATATATATATATATATATATTCTTTTAAAGCTATTGGAAAAAGGTTTTAGTGAGATAACCTTTGGAGAACATTAGCCAATGTTCTGAGAATGTTCCCTGTTAGCTGTCAAGAGTCTAATGTAATTGAATACAGACCACAGGATTTAACCAGACAAAGTTAAAGCAAACATAATAAACTGTGGCTTTTAGGTTTGGAATCGCTCTGAGCTCGTGGGACTTAATCTAGACTTCTGCCGTAAATCTGATCCAAATATACTCCTGCTTGAGCTACTTTCCACTCATATGCTGATTCACACAATAACAGAGACCGTATATGTCAATGTCACTTCAAGGGACTCATAAGGATCATTCATGGCTGTGTCATGTCTGCTGTAATGTCTCTGTTTGGTAAATATATGAAGCAAGATGTACAGACACCTGCATCACAGACTTCACCTGTTGCAAACAGTAATTTACACTTGTTTTCAATCTTCGCTCAGCCCCTTTAAACACATACACAAACACACACACACACACACACACACAAACACGCACACAAATGTCTCTTACTGTGTATGAAAGGAATTTGTTGTGTGAAATATGTTTAAACTTTTTGTTCACACTGCAATTGAATGAGGCCCAAATGTTGTTTTTCTCTCAGATCTGTTTTTGTGATGATGGTGTGTGCGGTACAAATTGCTTTGAATCTGACCATTCCAGTTCCAAACTGGGCCACGTATTTTTGTGTGTAGATTATACAGTAATTCATACATTTTTAAAGTAATTTGAGATCTGTGATAATTGTGAATTAACCTCAGCCTGACTCATAAATTATAAATCTAACTATATAAAGAATTACACAGAAAAGTGCAACAAAATTTTAAATATGTAGAGTCTCAATGACAACTCAAATGTTTTGACTTGATTTAGGCAGAGTCCAGGTAAAATGTTATTGCTGTATGTATATGTACGTATAGAGTAGATTTAAAATGTTATAACTGCATATAATATAAAACTAGGATGGAATATTTAATAATAATGACATTTCGTGTCATGATAAACATAATTTAATGTTTTGTTTTAATATTTTTCAAAGATTAAAATTAAGCAGCATTGACTTCTGATATGGGCCACATTTAAAATGTTAAAAACCTCACCAAAAATAAGATTTAATCAGAACTTGAATTAAGGACTGTGGTTTTCAGCATCATTGTAGCCTATATTAGTGTAATTTCAACCTCATTTCACACGTTTTTTGATATCCAAAATTATCCTAAATAAAAACACACTCGGTCATGCACAGATAAGACATTTAGTGTTATTGCTGATTTGCTTTGTCATGAGTTGTTTGTGTTTAGTTTGCACTCAGAATGGGCCAAAACTCCACACGCTCATTTGCTGGAGACAACATCTAACGAATGGCCCAAATAATTACATGAGTCATCAAATTACTGCCCACAGACGTGCTGTTCTCTACCTGACACACACACATACACACACAAACAAAACAAACATAGCCAACAAAGAAAGCCACAAGTAAACATCAAACATGCACACATACTTGGTGACCTCAGACACGTATATTGTGCGATCTACCCTGCTCACCTTAACTAGCATAAACAGATTAGCATGCGCCTGGTACAGTTTCTCATCCAAAAAACTCTAACACACTTTAACACACTCACCCATCCAGATCCTCAGGTGTGCGTTAGAATGAGTTTGTGTGAGATTTATTCCAAGTGTCGCCTCAGATCCGAGCCCATCTCATCTCTGTCTTTGAGGGACACAGAAACGCCTGTCCATGCTGTCTGCCCAAGCACGTACTCTCCATTCACAAAAAAAACACTCAGCCGAGCATCCAACTACAAGCCCAAAACAACGGCACACGCGGGAGACCGACAGGTTTGTGTGCAAGCTGACAGCGAGGAGGAGGAGGAGGAGAGAGAAAGAGAGAGAGAAAGAGAGAGAGAGAGAGGAGGTGGATCTACTCTAGAGCAGCAGTACGGAGATGTAGTTTTTATAGCTGGGTGGGAAGCTCAAGATAATAATACCCCATCCTCCTCCACAACACAGTTTAAGCTCAGTATGTAATAAAGCACATGGTGCTCAAACCCTCTGATTTGGGGTCAGTCTAAATGAATTTTTAGTTTTATTCGTGAAGGATTTGCAACATGAACTTGGGGAGCAATGGACGAAGAGGTAGTTTAGACAGAGAGAAAAATACCAACATCCAGACAAATGTCATTGGTTATTTTCACATAAGCATTGGATCCGTGACCTCAGACGACTGCATGTTTAATTCAGCATAACTACCAGCGCGTAGTTATCTTAAAAGTTAGTATTTTTAATTCAGTTTTATGTAAAAATGTCTCAAGCACATTTTTAGCAGCATTATTCTGTGTTTTACAGCAGGATAGTTTTTTGGACAAAAATGAATTCAAAAATCATTTTTATTACCAAGATGAACTGAACCCTACTCAAATGCTACATAATGAGAAAACATCGCAAACTAATGCTTGAAATGGCTATTGTTGTATAATGTACCATACGATTAAAGAAACATTTGGAATACAGTACATAAGGTGCAGTTTAGCGCACACTCTTGTGTGTCAGTTAAATTACATTGACAAACGTTACATAACAGCAGAATTGAGACATAATGACTTTTTAGTCAATTATAAGTTTGTTTGTTTGTTTTATACATGTAGTTTGACCCATATTGTGAAAATGTTCCTTGGCAGAGCTCTTCTATGTTCTTTTGTTGAAAATGAAACTGAAAATGAGGCCTAATCAGTTACTTTGTGCATAAATTATATAAAATTTACACATTTGGGGTTTTGTCTAACCAAGTTTTTTGTGGTTTAACATTAACATTACTATTTAATGTGCATTTCATTTAGATTTTTGTTTGGTATACATCTGAAGATTATAACGTTATCAGATTTATAATAAGATTACACTTTTTCGATTATTATTAAACCTGTCTTGTTACTTTGTAGTCTTTCCTTAAAATTTCCAAGAGCATTATTATGTTTATTAACAATGAGTCTGCAAAAACAATTTAAGCTCAGTTATGAAAGATTATAATGTCTGGTAGCGTCTGGTAGTTTAATTAGTCATTATATGTTTAAACCTTTATGGACATATATAAATATATATATATAAATATTTTTATAATTGATCTGATAAAAGGTTTGAACATGGTGTTTTGTCAACACGAAAAACAGACAATGCTGGAACAGACTAATGGAAAACTGAAAAGGTGATTGACATGTTTCTTTAGAAGGAGATGAGTGACTCAATCCAATGTTGTTTCTTTGACTGTGTAAAAGAACTTGGGACAGGACAGAACAGCATTACTGACATACTGTATGTCAGTACAATACTGTATGTGATATGAAATACAGTAGACACTTAAACATCTTGCTCTTTTCAGTTGTTTCCCCAAAACCTTTCAACTCTGTATACATTTTTGTGATGAAGACTAAAAATGTAAATCATTAAGTCTTGTTCATAATTTGAGCATCTCCTGAATTTGTTTCGTCATCAGAAAAACATTATTTCTATAGACTTATCTGTCTTTTTGGAATTAGACAAAACATTGAGAAAATGGACAATTTGTAATATGCTATTTAGTGACCTCAAAAAGTTTTAGATTTATGTAGTTTTGTTCAGTTCCCTGTAAATATCATTTTATCCATTTCTGTAAATGTAAAATTGTATGATAGCTTACAATGTAGTTAAATTTATGCTTTGAGGAATACAGCTGTGTGTGTGGGTAAAGAGAGAGAGAGAGGGAGTGTGTTTGCTTCAATTAAATTGTTTTAAACTAAAACAAATCTATTAGAACTCTCCTTGGTTTGTGTTCTTTGGCACTGTGACATTTTACTGTGGTGTCTGTCCCTTTAAATCATGACTTGACACTTTTAATGGAGCCACAAACACGGAGAGGATTTCCTAACTTACATCAAGAATCCACCTAGTTATATAATTTTCCACAGATTCATCATGACCTGCTTTAGAACGGGCACAGTTACTTAAAGCCAAAGTCAACGGTTAACATATTTGTTTTATTTTTAGCAATAACATAAGTTTAAAAAGTGTGAAAATCCAGTTTAAGAGATGGGAAAATTAATTAGGAAGATATTTGTCTAAGTTTACACATGTATAATTAGTTGTAGGTATGCTCAGTCAGTTGTCATAGAAACCCCAGACAGGTAACTGCATGTGTCTTAAAACAGATTCCCCATATTAGACACACGAACACAGCATCTATGTCACTAAATGTAATTTTTTTTTATTCAGTAAGCAGTCCTCTTACATTTCGCATTTCGCATTGCACCGGGTTCTTGAGTTGCTATATGTTTTTTTGTAGACAAAAACAGTAAAACAGTTCTTCAGTTGTAGTTTCTGGGTTCTTTAAAGCACCAGAACATAGATGATTTTCCGAAGAAATAGAGAATAAAAGGTTCTGGAACTTAAAGTTGTTGTTAGTGAAGGATTTTTTCAGGCTTTACGGGCTTGTGGTAATTCTTGTCTATAAAATCATTTGTGAGAAGTCTCACTTCTGTGATTTGGGACATGCTGCACAGATGCATTCTGGGTGTGGGGGCTTTAGTGCTTCAGGGTGTGGGTTGTGGGAAAAAATTGTGTCATCTCTGCCCACTTACAGGCAAGCCCACCGACTAGGGTGGGAATCAGTTGTTCAAGGACAACCATGCGCACACACACACACACACACACACACACACATACAAAGTGCCCAAAATATGTGGCAAGATCATCAGTGAACAGGTTCATGGGTTCGAACACAGCAGCTGTGTTTTTCTGGAAATGTTTGGTGGCTGGTTTCATCATCATTACCTGGTATCTTTTATACACATGCGTTTCTATGCATTTTTGGCTTGGTTTATGTGATACATCTGATGATTTTGAGTAC